>BLKR01009293.1:0-137002 GCA_011170035.1 Teleogryllus occipitalis
TTTATCCACAGGGCGATATAATTGCCATACATTTCCCATTCCTAATATAAACAATATAAATATGTTATAGTAAAATAACGGGATTTTATTATCTAGGAAGCTCTAGTTTTCTTTGGAAGTAACGACATGTATTATATATTTGTATGATACAATCAGATTTCATGTCTTAGTATAGGTTTTACGATCTTGTAATACTTATGAAATCAAAAATAGACTCAGAAAATACACAGATATTCAATAAAAGCTTTCAGATCCTGTTAGAGGCATTCAGTTCCACTCAGTTCTTAGTTTTAACGTGTGTTTTCGTTTGTATAACATGCAAAAACTCATTTTTCATGAAGATACGTTATTACTTATTGACGATAATGTTTACGTACTATGACAATGTATTTCCCGTCTTGCAAAAACTCTTTAATAACGACCTCAGATACTACATTCACGAGAAACAAACTTATAATAACGTATATAACGTCATTTGTAAAGCTGATATGGGCGGAACTCCATGGTCCGGATAATCCCAAGCCTTCTCTAGAATCAAATCTTATCAGTTTCAGTTATCATTGCTTTTATAAATACGCTGAGTATTGATAGTGAAATGGAATATCCTACCAGTAAGGTCCTCTGCAATTCTGTAATAGGAGTAATACTTTTGAGTGATTGGTTCAACGAAAATCGTTATTTCAAAAAGTATTTAATTTTTGGAAAGTAATGTATTTGACATTTTTGAGTCGAATGACCGTCTTTGTCGGACAGCTAAAGGTGTCCCCCATGCCTTAGCCTAGTTTAATTCCCACGCTTGGAGGGGTAAGATAGACATGTCGCGAATATAACGTATTCTCTTCTCTGCAAATAACAAACACCGCCTGCCTGATCTTTTTTTCGTCACACAGCAACAGAAACAGGTACAATTTTAAAGTAAAGCTACAACTCTATTTTTACCTCGACCAGGAATCGAACCCGGGATCTCCCCACAGTATGCTAGTACCCAGCCCAACAGCCATCCTAGAGGCTTATAGAAACCAATAATTACACTGAAAGAAAATTAAGCGTTGTTATGCGAATTTTATATAAAACACCGACAAAGAATTCTTGTTCCTCGTTCATATACTTCCTCATCATCTGTTGGAGGGCCTTTCGAGAAGTTTTCCTGACAACTGGTACAGACTGAGCATCTTATACCAACCTTACGACATTCGCATCGTAGCTCACATCCAGTAAAACATTTGCAAAATATTGTCTTCAAAATTGCCATTGGCACCTCGTCTCCAACCCCTTTTCTCAGTTGGCAGCTGGTTACCCGAACCTGTAAATAAACCCTGTATTCGTGCTCAGCTGAGCCTCTGGTTGGTGGCAATGATCTGTTTTAATTTTGTTCGCAGTGTTCAAGAATGTACCTATGTCTGTGTACATCTTTTTCATGAGCATGGTGCAGTGTTAAACACCTTGTAACATTGAGACGGTTATGTATTACATCTCAGAGAACTATGTTAAAGAGGACAAAATGAATATAACAATAAGAATAATAATAATAATAATAATAATAATAATAATAATAATAATAATAATAATAATAATAATAATAATAATAACAAAAACAACTACATACGCTTACAAGTAGGGTTGCCAACCATCCTCCATTTGGGAGGACTGTCCTCCAATAACGTCAATTGTCGTCTCATCCTTCTTTGTATTTTAAATGTCCTCCATTTAGTGAATTTTTAACATTTGTTGTCATTTATTTTATCGCATGACTAACATCTGCTATGTTGTATCGTTTATTGTTTAATTTAGATTAGAAAACATGAATATTCTTTTTCTGAACGCTGACAAACACATGCAGGATAGTGTCTCTGTGTAGCGACTAAAATAAAAAAGAGACACTCAGACCATCTTCATCTGCAGTTTGTGAACGAATCTTTCCATTTGAATCGTAAATGGAGAGAAGAAATAAATAGAGCAGCTGTTAGTATAAATTAAATATTTATAAGACATGTGTTGATGCGGTTTTTTATTTTTTTTTATTTTTTGTTTTTGTTTTTAATCTCTTATTGAGTGTCCTCCCTTTTATGTGAATATTGCTGGCAACCCTACTTGTAAGTGCTCACAATCCTAGTAATATGGTCTAAATATCTCTACATGATGGCTTGCGCTTGTGGTAAAACAAGTACACGTGGGGAATCTGTTTTCACGGCGTAAATGTTATCTGCGAGAAGGGAGGTTTATCTCGTTTGCGAAGTGCTCGAGATAGCGTAGCCGAGACATAGGTTGCTCTGGATTGAATTTTTACATAGGCGAAATTCCTAAATCTTACTCGAATCTCGATATAGTTTCATACTTCCATTCCAGAGGGGAGCACACGGATGTGAAGGTTTCTTCTCAAAACCCTTTTTCAAAAAAATATAAAATAATCGAAAAAATGTGATGTTCGTGTACATATTTATTTATGTATCAATATATTTAAAATAACTTTTATATTCTGAGTGGTTGTAAAGTTAATACCTATTTGTAACAATAAATAGTTCAAAAAGTAAACAACAAAGTAAAGTTTTATTACCATTGCATACATAGTTACGGCGTGTCATTTGGTAACTACGATACAATTAACGGTAGAAAAAATGCTATCACGGCCAAAAGTAACAGTCTGGTGTGGAATGATAACCACCAGACTAATTAGCCCATACTTGCTACGCGACACCAAGAATGGTCAACGACACTTGGAGATGCTTCGAACGTATGTATGCAACGTTATTCAAGATTGGGAAAATGGACGGAATTACTTTTCATGCAAGGTGGAGCTTCACCACACTTCGCAATTCCAGTGACAGCATGGTTTGGGGACAATTTCCCCGGCAGGTGGATTGACCAACGAGGACCTTCAGAATGGCCTGTACGCGGCCCTGATGTTCGAATGCGACTTTTTCCTTCGGGGTGGGCTTCTTCGAATGCGCCTTCTTCCTTTGGGGTGGGCTAAGGAACAAGTTTACAGGTTAAAACCAAGGGATCTTAACAGGCTTGAACACAATATCCGTGATGTATTTGCAAAGGTCCCAGTTTGGATGTTACGAAGAGCTGTGAGGTCTGCTCCTCAAATATTGTATTGTGTGGAAAATGCGGGCGCATACGTCGAAATTTAACGTGGTAACCAAATGGTACACCCTAAAAATGTATACAGTGGTAATAAAACTTTGGTGTGTACTTTTTGAACTATTCATTGTTACAAATATGTATTGACTTTACAGCCACCCTGTCTCTCTCTCTCTCTCTCTCTCTCTCTCTCTCTCTCTCTCTCTCTCTCTCTATATATATATATATATATATATATATATATATATATATATATATATATATATAAAATATATTAGTCCCGTTACACAGATGGCGGTGATCTTCCCCCACCAGCGGCGAATCGCTCGGAGAAGTGCCCAAACAGATCAGGCCACGGACCGTGCGCGATCATTTCCCTCCCTCCTCTTCCTTGGTGCAGTCCTCAGGCCCCTTCACACACACACATTTACATGCACCACACCACCACACGTGCCGGAAGACCACTCGGGAGTTTTTTGAGGTTGTCCCAGCTGGGGCGGTGCTCCGCGGGTGGAAGATACCTGGTAGGGAAAACCCGCAAACAGCAGAGTGGGTCGGCTGCGGATTTCGTCATCCTGAGAGAGAAGATCACCGCCACTTTCCGACGAAAACATGCAGTACACTTACTGGACGAATGACCTTAGCAGATGACGTACCCAGAAACTCTAATCAATCAATCATTATTTACACACTTTCGTGTCAATTTAAGTAATGTCTCAGTATCGTGGTAACGTCAAAAAATATAACTTGAATCTTAGCATTATCTAGGGGAAGGTTCAAAGCTCCCACCGATGATTGTTTTTATAGGTTTCAATTATTTAGAAATTTGAAAATCACTGATATTTCTGAAGTCATTTAAAAAAAATATGTTGCAATTTTTGCGGAGTTTGCTAGTTACAGTGAATGGAATATGGATACTATTCCAATGTCTTTGGTCATGTCAAGCAACATGTCTCTCTTACCCCCAAGCGTGAGAGTTGAACTAGGCCAGACAAGGGGGACATGGTTAGCTGGCCCGGCATTTGGACAATTGACCTCAAATGCCAAAGACTCGTACATACATACGTTCGTAAACAGATATTTCTTTGGTCTTGGCTTTTTACGCGAAAAACAGTATATAAATTAATTGACCGTTTTTAATTATTTGATACATCAAGAAGAAGCACGTTTAGTTGTTTTGTTTTTGTTTCTTTCGCAATTGTAACATGTTGAGGTTAATAAACCCATAAGGCAGACTTCTCCGGGAAAGTTTGACTAATGGATGAATAATCAATTAGTTTTATCTGCGTTAGAGTGTGTGCTTATGATTTCTACCCTTGGGCATATTCAAATAAAGGATAACAAACGAAGGAAATTGGACAAAGAAAACAAGTGCAAGTGAAGAAGACAGGTTGGATTAACAAATGAACGTTCCGGAGAATAATCTTAGGTGAAAATTGGACATTTTCAACTAAAAATACGATTTTCATATTTTGTACCGGTAAAAAATAGAAAATCACAGGACGTTTTGTTGTGAAAAGTGAAGGAGTTTTGAAAAATGTTAAGATCGATAAATTGGAAGAAAAGTCATTAAATATTTGCAACTCATTTTCTCTATGTTCTTTTTTCCAGAACCTTCCGCCGTTATAATGTTCCTTTTTAAGTGATTTCTTTGAAACTTTTGTATCTTTCTTAGAAAGAATACATTAAAAGAACTATGAACGAGTTTTTAAGTACCCCATCGGTTTTTATTTATATAATTTGTTTTTTACCTTCATCATTAGTCAGTTGAAAAATTAAATATTTTTCCAGTAAAAAGAATTAATGATATAATTACAAATCTTTGAATGTAATGTTTTAAAATAAGTTGACATGTAGCTCTAAAAAAATTCAGCTGAATGTAATAAATGATTTGAAGAGAGGAATATTTTAAGTAATTTCTATATTAAAATGACAAGAATATTAATTTACCTTTAATGGTTGAAGGTAGATTAGCCAAACATCATACACAACTTTCAGTTCTTGTTTATTTGTTGGATCTCATGTATTTGTTGTCAATTTGGTGTGAGCTGGAAAAATGTTAGTGTCTTTATTTTAACCTGTATCCCCCTGTTAAATTAATTACGATTTATTTCATGAAACTCTCTTCATCATTTCAACATTTTCCGCTCTTTTACATGAAAAACATGGAAATATTATTTATTTTCGAGATTAAACTATAGGTGAACTTGTGCGAACATTCTGCACTTTCAAAATTATATTAAACGTGAAAATAGCTTGTTATTGGAAGGTTCCTTTGAGTCCGGATTCTTACTCTGTACGTTTGTTTGTTTTTCTGTAAACTCAATTTAAGTTCAATATTGGTTGATGGATACAAGTAGGACTAAGAAGACAATGCTCGAATGATTGCAGGTCAATGGGTTCCACGTATGTACAATGGATAATCATTGCTTTCAAAGATAAAATATACTCTTCACAATGAAACCATTAGGTCAAGCAATATTTATTGTTAAATTGTTTTAATAAATACTCTATTCATGTAATTTCAAACTGAAAAAATATTTTTAAATTTTAAATTCTATTTTTTTAAAATGTTCTATAAATTAAAAGGTATTTTGATATTACAAACTATATATTTTTTTATACATTTGTTATATATTCTTCTCGTTTTCATTATATATTTACGTACAAATTTTCTATTTCATACTACGAACTTTTCCTGGCTCTGTTATGAGTGTTGACTCATTACAAAGTGTGGCAAAAGTCGGGAGAATGTGCCCGACTTTTGCCACATACAGCCAGACTAATGATGACGGCAAAGCCTTTGAAAGCCGACTCTCTAAATAATTATATTAAATTGACGGATATGTCTTCCTTTATGTCTTCATGTAAGTACGTCAACGGTACCGCATCAGAATTCCCACAATTCCCTTGGAGATAATTCCTAGTCCAACAGTAGCAGAGTTGCGGGAACATTTTTTTTTAATGTTAAGCTGGTAACAACATCTAGATCATTAGTAACCACTACTGGAGTTTACGTTATGGTAACTATGAAGATGAAACGATATGGCGATGATAAGCAGTGAAAGGACTAATACAAATACAACCATGCCCCAGGCGGGACTCGAATTCGCGATCCTTCGGTCCGAGATCGCTTACGACACTACTGCCGTTGCGATCTCGGCCACCGGATCGGCAGTTGCAGGATATGGTGTCGATTTTATCTCACAAATCACACAAAAGAGTCATCTTTTCTTAGAGTGTTGTAAATGGACGGAATTATTATTATTATTATTATTATTATTATTATTATTATTATTATTATTATTATTATTATTAGAGACCGGAAAAATATGTAGTATGAAACGTCAAAATATGTATATAAATATGTACTAATGAAAACAGTAAGTATATGTAATAAATATGTAAAATCGGATATAATATGTAATAATATTCACTAATTATAAAACACATTTACATAATACGAAATTACATTTATGAAAAATTTCCTAAACAAATTTTACAAGTAATCCAAATGTCTTAAAAATGATTTGGAGAGCACAATTTGATGCACACTTTGCTCCATTTTACCGTCAGTAAAATCTCCATCAATTGCTACCCAGGAGAGTAATTTTGTAGATTAGATGTAATAGAAGACATCGTACGAACTGGCAATATCTACGACCACCAAACAATCACTGCAGTGTGAAGCACTCATTGAAGTGATACACGTCAGCGATCGTCCATGTTTCTCCGAGATTAAGGTAAAAGATCACGAACCGCGGTGTCAATGATACTTTTCACCTTTAAAGGTGAACATGATCTGTCGCTGACGCGCACTTCGCGTGACTGACAACTCAAGCAGGCTGTGAGATCATCACAAGTCTTCACTTAGGGGTATCCGAAACGGACAGCACGCATTAATAATATTGGAAAAAATGCTGATTGTTTTGAAAACACTTCTTTACATGAAAAATATTTAATAAAATGAAGAAAATTGATATAAATGATATAAAAATCATGATAATGATATAAATGATATAAAAATCAATAAAAAATATTTTGTGAAAATGGAAAAATATGTAAAATATGTAATATAGTACCAAATATGTAAAAATATGTAACGAAAAAAATGGATGTTGTTTAGATTACAAATTTGAGAACGGTAAGTAGAAAGACAAAAAATATATAATTACATAAAAATTCGGTCTGTAATTATTATAATTCAAGATATTTAATGTTTCGGAAAACATTGACCATACCCCCTCCCTCTAGTCATGGTCTATTCCTCACCATTACTCTGCCGCCTGCCCCATCTCCAAGTTCACCGCATCTCTCCATTACCATTTCCGCTTGTTCAAGAACAGCTGCACGTCTTCTTCCTCCTCCTCCTCCTCCGCCACCGTCGTCACCTTCGCCGCCGTCCCCGCCTGCTCCGCCACCCCCACCACCTCCGCAGCCTCGTCCCCCCGCCCCGCTCCATACATTGCACGGCGTCATCACGATTCTGTTCGCAACTGTTCGGCCCGGTTCGGCCCTGGTTCGGCCAGTGAGCGCTGCATTGCGGGAAGCGTCGTAGTCGTGTTTTGTTTCGCCTCGCCTGCCGTGCAGTTCTCTCGCGTCCTGCTCGCATCTGTCTACTCACGGCCACGCTACCCCGCCAACGGTAAGTCATTTTCTTTCTCTCTCGCTCTTCCCCTCTCTATGTCCCACTTTTTGCACACACCGAAACACGCATCCCGTTTCCGGAAATTCCCCACACTCCAAAGTCCTTCACTTCCGTGCCTCCTTCCTAGACTTCGGCACGTCATTTACGTGCGTCACTAACGATCGTCCCAAAAAGCGAACTTTCATTGTCACACGCAAGAGAGCACAATCTCTCGTCATTATCATCACAAGGACGTTAATCACTCCAATCGCGGTTGTCTTTTAAGCCTTCGTGACTGCCCACGAGGAGCCAGTTCGTTTGCAAGATAGGAACACTTCAGTGCAGCGACATGCTCCACATTCTGCCTGCTGTTTTTGGTGAGTCTTTCTTTCTCCTTTGGTGAAGCGGATTGGCGCGATTCTTTCTTTCATTCATTCTCTCTCTCCTTCCTTCCTTCCCGGATTACACTCGTACGCGTGAATAAGTGTCTGTTGTTTGCAGCCGACAAGAAGTCGTACTCGAGTTTAAACCATTGGTTAGGACGTTATTTAGAATTCTTACATACCAATTTTTAAACAATGAAAATAACATAGAAATTTCGGATGTTTTATGCAATCTAAAAAAAATTGCTGTTTTAAAAATTCCGAAGTATTGAGTTTTACGTTTTTGAAAGAAATAATTAATTTACGTGACCGAATTATCAGAGCGAACACTTAAAAAACGACGAAATGATTTCTTTCTAAACCATTGCTTTTCTGCGACATAATTGATAAAGTTCGATTCTCTCTCATCCTGTGGCATGAATGTTTATCCTGGAAGCAGCTGAACTGCGTCATGCAGTCGACCGTGAGGCCACACTTCCTCGCAGAAAAACCGCATTAAATAAAAACATACATCCAACGCAAGAGTTTTTTCAAGAATGCCATCAGTTTCAGTTTCAGTATCACTTCTCACCGCTAGGTTCGCGGTTTGGTATGCTCTTGCGTTTCAACGGCAACTAAGTGTTTGCCATGAAATCCATTCACTCTTTCTACAGTATCTTATCAGTGTCTATCTCTCACTTATCATGCGTACTGAGAAGGGCGCAGTATATCCACGGTGTAAGATATATTTCTTACATCGTGGTATTTCCTACCCGACCAGCTGCTGGGTAGGGCCTTTCGCCTAGTTCTTTGGTACGTAATGCCCTGTTATATCGATTTAAGCTTCTAAACTGCAAACCGGCAGTAAGTCTGCAAATAATACCTACATTTTTTATTCGTAATAAATTATTATTATTATTATTATTATTATTATTATTATTATTATTATTATTATTATTATTATTATTATGCGATAGACCAACTTGGGATGAAAGAGCAACAAAATAAAAATATTACAACTCCCAAATACAAGTGTGCTTTGAAATCGGAAGTGAAGTGGCTCTTGCAACTAATTCGTGGACGCTAGGCCCCTGGCTTTTTTAGTAACGTTTAATTCACTGTGGTGTGTTCCAACATATTTGCGAAAAGCTGAAAGAAACTTACATTTTCCTTCAAGGGGTAAAAAAAAGTAGTTTAATGAAATATCATGTTGGTAGTAACTTTTCTATTGCTTTGAAGATCATCTGTACCCAATTTCACGAAGGTTGGAATAAAATATTTATATTTTATAAAAACTAACGTTCTTTACACAATAGGAAAAACAATTATTTGAAAAACGTAGCCTAAATTATGCTTGACAAAATAACCTGCCTTTCAAAGAAAACCCCATCCTACGCGGTTTAGCCTATCCTTAGATTAGTCTTGACTAGGGGGAGGATTTTGATGACTTAAAACATTGCCAAAAATGATCAATAAAATGTTCTTAAGAAGGTTTTTAAAATGCCCTGAAAGCAGAGAAAAATAACGTAAAAAATGTGTTCAAAACCTGTTCGGGTGAACAAACTCAAGCTGTTGGACACGTTACTGATAGAATCGAGGCTGCTTCTGTTCAATGGCACCTAACTTGCAAACTTTTGGTTTAGACCGTTCTTTTGCAGGAAATCTCTGTCTTTTAGTTATCCCGAAATCGGCTGAACCGCCAATGACGCTGGCAGGCGTGACAGGAACCTTAATTACATACAGAGGCTGACATTACAATGTCTGAGCGAAGAAATCGAAGAGGCTACTCGGGAATTCTGTGGAGAACATTTGTTTTATCTCGTAAATATCATTTGAAGCAAGTACCACTAAAATTATATTAAAATCGATGAAATCAATAAAAATGCATTAATAATGACGAAAAAGGGAAAAAATGACTCATTAGCGGAAATCGACGAAAAATGAAGGAAAAAAGACATACAAATGGGTTATTTCCTTTTGTCATAAAACAAAATATACTAAACGGGATTTTTCTAAAGGGAAAAGAAAAAAATGACAGTTCATTAACATCTGCTCCTAGTGATCATCTTCCAGCTTCCTACGCTTGGATTTATTCAGATCTGCCTCTGATGTAAATCATCTGTTGACGGTTTCATCCCATCGGGAGCATGAACGTCACCAGTGACGTCACTGTAGTGACGTCACTAGTGACGTATATGCCCCAGATTGGATGGCACCGCCACAGCTCATGACCTGTCAGAGGCGACTCTGAATAAATCGCAATATACAGTCGACTCCGGTTATAGTGAACCTCTGGGGACTAACAGTTTTGGTTCACTATATCCGAGGTTCACTATATCCGATGTAAAAATTAAATAGAATTTCTCCACAACGATTGATTTAATTAGTATAGAGATACAGCAAAGCACATTAAAGCACGAACTGAAAATATCAATATCTTTATTTGTCCTTAAAAAATTAATTATTTTCAATTGTTGGCTTCGTATATTTTTCATTAATTTCTCTAGATTCTTCTCCTGAGTTTGTTCTCTCTCCATACTTCATTGTCCTCTGTCTCTAATAAATATCGTACATTTCAATGCCTCTTACACTGTTAGAATACCGCCCCTTTCTCTAAAGGCCATTTTAATCGCGTAATAGCATACAAGATCGAATTAATTTCCAGAATACGTTCACTATAGCCGAGATTCAGGTACACTATAACCGAATCTTCTTATGCTTATTTGTAATGTAAGTGAAACGGGGCCAGTGAGTTAAGTTCACTATAACCGAGGGTTCACTGTAACCGAGGGTTCACTATAACCGAGGGTTCACTATAACCGAGGGTTCACTTTAACCGAGGGTTCACTATAACCGAGGGTTCACTACAACCGAGGGTTCACTATAACCGAGGGTTCACTATAACCGAGGGTTCACTGTAACCGAGGGTTCACTATAACCGAGAGTTCACTATTACCGAGGGTTCACTATTACCGAGGGTTCACTATTACCGAGGGTTCACTATAACCGAGGGTTCACTATAACCGAGGGTTCACTATAACTGAGGGTTCACTATTACCGAGGGTTCACTATAACCGAGGGTTAACTATTACCGAGGGTTCACTTTAACAGAGTTCACTGTACTGGAAATTTGTAACGTTTATTCCGAACCCGTCTGTACGGAGTGGGGGGATGTGCTTCCACCTCATGTCCTCTCGTGTGCGCAGGCGTGATGAGCTGCAGCGACGACGCGGAGTCTGAGGGGGCGACGGAGGCGGCGGCGGCGGCAGAGCGCGACGGAGCGTCGCCGGCGCGGGCCTCGCTGCAGGAGCAGCTGCTGCAGGCGCTGCTGGACGACCGCTTCGAGGAGTTCCGCGACCTGCTGCAGCACGCGGCGGTGGACCCGGCGTACAAGTACGGCAAGCCGCACTTCGGCACGGCGCTGGAGGTGGCGTGCCGGCACCGCGGCCGCCACGCCTTCGTCAAGGAGCTGCTGACGCGCGTCAAGCCCAACGTGAACCACGTGGTGCCCGAGCCCGTGCACCACGCCGCCGCGCGCGGCAACGTCGAGGCCCTCGAGCTGCTGCTCAAGGACAAGCGCACCAAGGTCAACGCGGAGGTGAGACGCGCGCCCGCGCCCGCGCTCGCGCTCGCTCTGGCTCACACTCGTTTTAACCCGCGCTCGCGGAGCTCGCTCTCGTTTTAACTCACGCTCGCTGAGCTCACACTCCTTTTCACACTCGCTTTAGTTCTCAGTCGCTTATCTCACTCGTTTACCTCACACCCCTTTTAACTCACGCTCGCTGAGCTCACTCTCCTTTTAACTCATGCTCGCTGAGCTCACACTCCTTTTCACACTCGCTTTAGTTCTCAGTCGCTTATCTCACTCGTTTTAGCTCTCTAAGCTTAGCTCTCATTCGATACTTCACATTCGCTTAGCTCACTCCCATAGCTCATACTTGCTTTCTTCAAACTCGCTTAGCGCTCGTTTTAGTTCACACTCGTTTTAGTTCACACTCGTTTAGTTCACACTCGTTTTAGTTCACGCTCGTTTTAGCTCACAGTCGCTTACTGCACACTCGCATACTTCACATTCGCTCAACTCACACCCGCTTAGCTGCTTTCGCACCTGTTCTCGTTCCTTCTCAATATCACCCACTCTCACCTTCGCTTCCACTCTCGCCTCTCCTTCCCACCAACGCTCTTACGGACTTTCGCGCGCTCGCTTTCTTTCTCTCACTTCAGCTCTGCTCTCACTGTTCTCTCGCTCTCTCTCACTTTCTGTTTACTGCGCTGCATTCAAACTCCGAGTCACTCTCAATCGCAGTTACTCATTCTCCTCCCTTCTCAACCAATCTCGTTCTTATTTACTGACACATTCACGGACTTGTTCTCCTTCACTGTCATTCCCTTTCTCGCCAGCATGTTCACGACCTCCGTCAGCGTTGCTTCGCTCTCATTCTAGTTCTCGTCCAGCCGCTCCCATTAACTTTCGATCATGCTCAGGCGCGGCATATCTTTCTCGCAGCCTGATTTATACAATTCATTTGCCATCCAATTTTCCGTCATAAAATAGACACAAAAACGACGTACGGTATTTACACTTGATGTCTCGTGTTAAAAGTTACAAACTCGTAACGCATCGAGGGCGGGTCAAGATCACTTTTTGCCAATGAACATTTGGTGGGACATCTCATTCAACGAAGTTACACGTGCGACATCCACCCTTTATTGCTACAGCGTTAATTTGCGAAACTAATACGGTACTATCTTTCACTAATGCGAAATAATTTTTGATTGCATCAGAAAGGTATCTGGTAACTAGTGTAGGATGAGTTGCCTACCTACCATGGAGAAATTTCACATGAGCGACTTCCCTATACATATTTTCCACCATATGTCCATTGACAAACAGTGATTATCATCTATCATGGAATGACCCTGGAGTAGAAGTTTGTAAGATATTTTCTTGAACACGTCTTCTGGACAAAAACTGGATGAATACATGAAGTCAGTGTACATTAATATGAAAATGAAGTTTGGGTGAAAATCATTCGTATGATTAGCACTTGTAGCAGTAGTTCCTTATGGTTAAATATCCCATCCGCCCTACCCGCCTAACGGCGGGTAGGGCGGATGGGATATTTAATGCGCTTTTGATTTTGTGTTATATTCGATTGATTGATTAGTGCTACCGGTCGCATCAACTGCGAAGGTCAGTAGTCTCGTATGCTTTGTGCATGTTTTTATCGCGGGATTTGGCGGTGATCTTTCAGAGCTGGATGGAGAGATCCGGCGCCGACCTACCCGTCGGTCAGCGAGATTTCCGTGAACCATTCCCTCAAATTTCCCACTAGCGGGGCACTGCCACAGGCGGGACAAGCTCTATGCCTCCGACTGGTCGGTCCTCCGGCATGTGTGGTAGTGTAGTGCATGTTGAGGGAAACACCGCTGGCCGACGGTAGGTCGGCGCCGAATCTCGGCCATTCAGCGAGGGAAGATCACCGCCACCTCCCGCGATAAAAACATGCACTACGCATACGAGACTATTGACTTGAAAACATACACTACACTTACAGGACTAATAACCTCATTAGTTAAAGCGCCCGGAATCGCTAACCAACCAATCGAACGTGTTCCCCCCTCCTTACCAGCGTGGCTGACGCATGTGTATATGTAGGTGCGTGTGTTGTGTTGGCAGGACGTGAGCTTGTGTACATGTACGTGCTTGTCGTATTGGCAGGACGTGTGCTTGTGGTGTACATATGCGTGCTTGTGTTGTGTTGGCAGGACGTGTCCTTGTGCACATGTGCGTGCTCGTGTTGTGTTGTCAGGACGTGTGATTGTGGTGTACATGTGCATGCGTGTGTTTCGTGTCGGCAGGACGTGTGCTTGTGTACATGTGCGTGCTTGTGTTGTGTTGGCAAGACGTGTGCTTGTGGTGTACATGTGCGTGCTTGTGTTGTGGACGTGTGCTTGTGGTGTACACGTGCGTGCGTGCGCGTGTGATTCGTGTCGGCAGGACGTGTGCTTTTGTTGACGCGCGTGCGCGCGTGCGTTTGGTGTGGGCAGGACAGCGCGGGGCGCACGGCGCTGCACCACGCGGCGCGCAACTTCCCGGCGGGCGGCGGCGAGGAGGCGGCGCGCTTCGAGCGCTGCTTGGCGCTGCTGCTGGCGCACCCTGACGCGGACGCGGACCGCCCCAGCCACAAGGGCTTCTCGGCGCTGCACGAGGCGGCGGCGGGCGCGCCCGGGGGCGCCGACGCCGTGCGCGCCGTGCTGGCGCACGCGCCGCGCCCGCTCGACGTGGACGGGCGGCGGCGCGGCTGCTGCTCCGTGCGCGACACCGTCGCCAGGCGCTTCCCGGAGCTGCTCCCGGAGCTGGACGCGCACGGACACACCTAGGCAGCGGCGAGAGGCGGGGCGTCGCTTCGGCAGCCCTCCAATCCGCCAGGAATGCGTCGTGTCGAAAATCTCAACGTCCAGGAGAAAGTTATCGTGCCAACCTGCCGTAAAATATAAAATTGGAAATCTTGTTTTTAACAAGTAGGAGGACAAGCACACGGCGAGCGACATGCGAAGAAAAATTTGGCGTTAACGCTGGGCGGTCGTGGGAGTCGTCAGCCATGAAGCCCCCCTCGGAAATGCATCGTGTCGAAAATCTCAACGTCCGGGTTTGAGTCCATCCAAGAGTTTTGTACCATCTGCCTTGAAAAATATAAAATTGGAAATCTTGTTTTTGAAAAGAATTATCCTTGCCTAGACGTCGTGGGCGGCAGAAGATGACGGCTGACACACGAGCGCCAACGCGCGTTGCTCCGTGCGCGACGCTTCCCGGAACTGCTCCCGGAGTTATCTTGACGGGGAAGGAGGCGACGAGGGGCGTGTCTTCCCTGGGCGGTCGAGGTGTTCGGGAGCCCTCGAATCCATCAGGAATGCATCGTGTCGAAAATCTCAACGTCCGGGTTTGAGTCCATCCAAGAGTTTTGTACCATCTGCCTTGAAAAATATAAAATTGGAAATCTTGTTTTTGAAAAGAATTATCCTTGCCTAGACGTCGTGGGCGGCAGAAGATGACGGCTGACACACGAGCGCCAACGCGCGTTGCTCCGTGCGCGACGCTTCCCGGAACTGCTCCCGGAGTTATCTTGACGGGGAAGGAGGCGACGAGGGGCGTGTCTTCCCTGGGCGGTCGAGGTGTTCGGGAGCCCTCGAATCCATCAGGAATGCATCGTGTCGATAATCTCAACGTCTGTGTTTGAATCCACCAAAGAGTTTTGTACCATCTGCCTTGAAAAATATAAAATTCGTAAGCTTATTTTTAAGAAGTGGGAGGCAATGACTGCTGACAAGCACACGGTCTCACCTAGGCGAGCGACATGCGGAGAAAAAAGCAAGGCGTCATCGCTGGGCGGACGAGGGATTCAACAGCCCTCTACTTCCTCAGAAATGCATCGTGTCGAAAATGGAAACGACTTTGCTTGAGTCCACGAACGAGTTTTTAGTCCATGTACGAGTTTTTATACCATCTGCCTTGAAAAATATAAAATTAGAAATCTTGTTTTTAACAAGTAGGAGGCGATGGCGGCTGACAAGCATACGGCCATAGCTAAGACAGAGACATCGAAACAAGAAACGAAACGTGTTCGCTGGGCGGTGGATGGATTTGGCAGCCCTGTAGCCACGGATCAGTTACATGCATTCATGCAAAAATCTCAACGTACGTGTGAGTCCACGAGAAAGTTATAGTGCCAACTGGCCTTAAAATATAAAATTGGAAATCTGGTTTTTGAAAAGCTTCATCCTCGCCTAGACGTCGTGAGCTGCAGGCGATGACGCGATCTTGTTTTTAAGAAGTATCAACCTCGGCCGGGCGCCAATGAGCTGAGCTGGAGACGATGATGCACACGGCCACACCTATTGTGCATCCAAACATTTGATTGCAGTACCGAGCCTTAAGGAGTATTGCCCTCTCTTTCTATCCAATACAATTTTACATATTAGGCGAACTACACACAACGAAGCACCACTGGGTGAAGGAGGGATTCAGCAGTGCATTTGTAAGCCCATGAACAAGTGTTGGTACCAACGCCTGTCTTTAAAAAAATGTTTTTCCCTTCAAGAATTATCAACCTCGGAATTCTGGATTCGATTGTCGTCCTTACACCAACGGCGACCCCTAGAGAAGGAACGTGCAAAGAAAGAAATGTCATCGCTGAGGTGGATGAGGGTTAGGTATTCGCAAACCTTCGGGCCACGAATCATTTATCCCCCTCCAAATTTATTACGTGGAAGATCTTAATTTGTGTAAGAGTCCTTGAAAAATCACACAGCCCAGCTTGTCCCAGTCCTGTGACTTCGGCGATCTGGTTTTTAATAAAAAAAAAAGATGTATCAACCTCAAAACTCGGGATACAGCCTTCGTTCCAGCAAGATACGGCGACACATAGCAGAGGATAGGGAGTCAGAAAAAATTAGCTGTTCGAGATTTGTGGCTAGCCTAGCAGAAACTGAGTTTCTTCGGAGAGAAGTGGGTAGCTCCCAAAATACTGTTCATTTTAAATTGATTTTCAAGATGTACAATGGGATTTAACTTACGTTGTCTTTAGGTCCTTTAAGAGAACACAAGGACTTCTTGAACTTTGTATAAAGAGGATTGAATCATCAGCGCCCAATTGCCAAGCAATGCCTCAGGGGTCCAAGACACTACGGAAAGCTTTGACGAAGGCTGAAAAGAAAGTAAGACTTCTACAGATTAGTGAAGTCAAAACGACTGAGTCATAGAGTATCAAGTTTTTCGACGAAAACTTGCGGCAGCCTCTGAACCAAGTTATTTTTTATAAGAAAGAGTTGTTCATAAACGCCAGAATCCCAGCTAAGATTTAACGGTTTTGGGATATTCTGTAAATAAATTTACATTAAAAACTTCTCTAAGAAATAGAAGGCACCAAAATCTCTAAAGAGAACATAACATCCTAGCTATGGATTCGATTCAGAAGTATGTTTTTCTAATCGCTCAGATGCGATTTCATGATGTATTAAGTAAGTTGTCATATAACGTAATTGCAAAAAACAAGATTTTTTATAATGAAATACAAACCATCTCACTATAGTCCTAAGGTAGCTTCATTAATATTTTATAATATTAAGTAAAATGTAAGACTGTGTTCAAAATGATAGATACAAGTAACTTTGTAATAAAATATCACAAATCTTATTGTTTGTATTAAAGCATTAAAAAGTTGTTAAAGAATTAGTATTTTTTTAACACTCCGAACTTTCATCTTATTCATTGCCATTAAGATTTTATTCAATTTCTGGTCCTAGTGGCGAATTCTCCGATACTCCAAGTATACCGCCGGTATACCTGGTAATTCGAAGTGTATAAGAAATATTTCATAAGTATAGTAATCCTCTTAAAAAAATTGAGATTTTGAAAGATTTAAAAAACATGCGAAAAACTGTTTTGCTAGCGCGAACCAGTCTTCCGCACCCGTAAGCGTGACGAAGTGCGGTAGAGTGAGAAGTTCCAAACGGTTTTTAATGCTGCCCAGAGAATTCGCTAGCGCAGGCGAAGACACCGCATACCAGCCGCGATAACCATGGGCTCCTCATGTTTCAAGTATTGGGATTTCACAAAAAAACTCAAAATAAAAGACAGCGGTAGTTGTCGAAAACATCGATGTTTGTGCTCGATGAGTTTTCAATGTTTTATTCGTAGTTGAAAAATTCCCGTAATGACAATTTTGTAAAAGTTAAAATACGAAATAATAACTGTTGGTACCACCATCTATCTGTTCAAACCACTCGAACGCGAATTGCACTACCTTCATTGAGCAGACTATCACACTCCTGAGATGATACTGTTATTTCCTTGGTTTTTACTCGAATTTCTCACAAGGAGATGCCTTAATTTTGTTTTCAGTGAAATTTAAATTAATGCCAAGTTCAATTTTGTTACGCTCGAATTTAATGTTTGAGGTTATTAAATTAGCTTTAAAACATCGATGGATTTGTTTCGGTCGCTGTATTAAGTAGTATACTGAAAATTAGCCAGATGTGGATTTATACTTAGGTTTTTCTAACGTGGCGGCTGAGGGTAGTATCTCCAAGATGGAATTCGGCACGACTTTTTGAGTCATTCTCAGTCCTGCTGCTAGAATCGCTTGATCTGCAGCACTGCTTGATGCGATCACGATCAGGATCAAGAAAGACGCAAAACGTCGAGCCGAATTCCATCTTGGACATACTACCCTCAGCCGCCACGTGGGAAAAACCCAAGTATAGATGCTGCAGGCACCTCAATTTCGGAGGGAATCTTCGGAAACTATTCTTAAATATAGGATGTGATTCGTAATGAAATGAAATATAATTTTTTTAAACCAATTACCAGTGTTGTTGATGATCACTAGAGGCGGATTTTGATGACCTAAAACATCGCCAAAAACGATTAATAAAATGCTCTTAAAATGCTTTAAAAATCAAAGAAAAATGACGTAAAACTTTTATCAAAACCAGTTCCGATGAACAACTCAAGCTGTTAGATACGTTACTATGTAATCAAGGCTTCTTCCATTCGTTCGAGTGAACTCAGCATGCAAACTTTTGATTTGGACTGTTCTTTATCAGGGAATCTCTGTCTTTCGTTATCCCGAAATTGACGGAACCAGCAATGGCGCTGATGTACGTCACAAGAATTACATGTTTACAACGGCTGTCAAAACAATTTCTGAGCGAACAAATCGAATAGGCTACAGAGTAATTCTGTGAAAAACATTTGTTGCATCTCGTGAATATTATTTGAAGCAAGTACCATTAAAAATGACATTAGAATCGATGAAATCAGCAAAAAATACATTAAAAATGACTTATTAATCAAAATCAACAAAAAACGCAAAATAATTTTGCGTATAGTTTAATCATATAAACTTTTTATACGATTTTTTCTTAATTAGTTTAAATTATTTTTTAAGAACTATCGGGGGCCCTAGGACTGGGTCCGTGCGTGTTGAAATCCATATGGATGGGTAAAATTAAGTAATTAATCTTAAACAATAAAAAAATATTCAGGGAGTTAACTTCTTTTTCCCAAGGACAAAAATGGAATATTTCTGTTCATATTCGAAGGTTTGATGTGTAAATTGTTTATTAGGTATCCCAAGGGTACATCAAGATTCTTTGTTCAGTATTTTTCACTTCAACATCATGACAAATAGAGAAATTCTTCAATTTCAATAATGTATCGGAGAAATTAATATATTTTGAAAATAGTTTTGAAGCACGTTGTTGGTGTGTTGAGCTTGTTTCTCATGAATTTTGAATAAAATGACATCCTGTTAACAAAATTATAGGTGAACCACTTTTAGATACATGTATGGATAAAAAATAGATTCTGGTCCTGTTTTGGGACTATGGCAGAATACTTTCGCTAAGATTCTTGTGTTGCATTATTCAGTTTATATTTGAGTTTCTCTCTCTCTCTCTCTCTCTCTCTTGTGATGTGATTCCTTCCTCTCTCTCTCTCCACTTTCCCTCCCTCTCCATTCTACCTATCTTATCGTTCACTTGATCACATTTGCAGTATTTAACTATGAATAAAAATGACCTGCCATTGTTCCAAACATTTTATACCTAAAATTTGGTAAGATTCTCATACAAATGCCAGGCGTAAATAAAACGAGTGGGGCTACAATCGCACATATTTTCTCGCGTTATTGGAAACAGCTACGTTATTACGTAGCTGTTGAAATATTGAATTTTCTGCGCAACTAACACCTCAGCTATTATTTGAAAATGTCTAATTCAACTAAGAAGCGAGCAACCAAAAGTGAGTAATTAGAATATATGCAATTGACATCAAAATAATTAAGAAAGTTCTGGCTGCTAACTCGTGTTTCCTTTCGTCGTAATATAACAGTTCCGATAGCGTTTCATTTCATCACCGACTTCTAACATCCACACTTCAGATACAATGAACACATTTCGATGTGGAGAAGGAATGGGGATCACAAATGTTTGGGGATTCTTTGGGGAAATTATTTTCATCCGGAGTCGAGATACAAATATTCTATTCATTATTATGAATAAAAAAAGGAACATGAGACGTTATTATCTCATTTTTATGAATCAAAAAGAGAAAAATAAACGACAGGCATAGAGAAAAAACATGAGTAAAAGGAAGTCTGTATATGGCTTCAGGCAGCTTGGAGAACGATGATTGGTTGATTTGAATTATTTGAATTTAAGAGGACAGCCAATGGAATCGTCAGAGACTGCTCATGTCGTTGGTCCATAATTTGGTGAATACTTTTCTTTTAAAATTTGGAGAATTTTGTTTCATTGAAGTGGTTATTTGGAGAAGTTCCCTAGTAGTGGTGGGGATTTATTTATTCGTATGGTAGGAAACAATACAATAAGAAAAAGGAAAAAAGAATTCACACAAAGAGAGCAATTCAAAACAATTAAAAGAACAAGTACACAATTTAAAAACAATATAGCACATTTAAGTAAAAACTATATGTCTAATTTACAATAAAAAGTTGATTTTATCAGTCTTAAAATATTGATTCTAAAGCCTCAAGTCAAGTTCATTTGCCCATTGGGCCGCATTTTCAGTTACTGCGATGAATTCTTGGGGGTTTCCAGGAAACTTCCTTCTCGGACAGTCATTGACAATGTGATGTATAGTTTGCCTGACATCTGCGCAGTCACACATCGGGCTAGGGCTTATCTTCCATTTATGCATTAAATCAGCAGAGTGGTGGGAAAAGAGCTCGCAACACATCTGGCAACCCGGAGTTTAGCAGCTATTGGGAAGCAGTCCATTTGACGGCCATGACGGCGTTGAAGATAAGTAGATCAATATAACAATTTCGAGTTGATGAATATTTTCGAAAATTTCACATGTACTTTACATCATAAATACATTTAAAGCCACAAGTAGTCACAATGAACTACTGTTCATTTAATAAAAATAAATTATTGGACTATGTTGTAGCCGTCAAAATGACGGCGACGGTCGTTCTAGTGTAAAGTTAATTTATTACCGCCTTATTATAGATTGATACCGCCTCAAACGAAGCAGAAGAAAATAAAACTTTAAGATAAGTATGTTTGTTAGCTCGACCACGGTGAAGTACCTCCAAAAATACATCAAATGAAAGTACAATCTTTTTATTTAAATTATTAAATATATATAATTTTTAAAAAAATTTCATATCATTCATTCAATTTTTCTCGTGGCCCGCAGTTGGTGTGATACCTGTATATATATAATTAATTTTTAGCAGAAATTCCACAACAATTACTCTTTTTTCAAAAAAGTAATGACCTTTTTAAAGAGCTAATTTTGTACAAAGACTTTGAGACAAAAATCTCTATCTTCAATTTTGTAGTTTTGAATTTTTTGGAAAACCAAGAGATACCCGAAAATGGTTTAAGTACGAAATGTTTTACTCTTTTTACATAAGTGAAGAATTTTTTTAAAAAACTAGAAAAAAATTTCGTGCATTCCAAGCGCAAATTACGCAAAAACTACTAGCTTTTTAATGTACATGGCATGTTTAAAGAGTTAATTTTGTACAACAGACTTTTTCTGAGGCAAAAATCTCTATCTTCAATTTTGTAGTTTTTTTCCTCCAATTTTTGAAAACTCAGGGATTTGAACAAAAATGAGACCTGCATCATTCTCGTTAACGTCCTCCACTATTCAACATCAACATTTAATCAAAAAATTTGGAGCCTTTTTTTTAAAATGTTCGAGGGACGTCGTGTAAAGTAACCTCCAAAATTAAAATATCGGTTTCAAATTCCAGGGGCCGCGACATCAGCCAGAATGTATGGGGAAAATCAACTTTGGAGAAAATCGGCTTAACTGTTTATGCACTAGCGTTGTGCACGAACGGACAGAGATGTTTTGCCGTCAATCGATTTTTCGGTATCCAGGACGCACAAAACATGGATTTTGGCTCCACCACGTATTAGAGGATCTTTTTTCTGTATTGAGCAACTGGATTTATCCGACTTTTCGTTACCAGGACCCGGCAATAAGAGTTTTTGTGTCGAAAATTCGCCGTTTTCCGGCGCATGATTACAATATTGTTCCTTCTTACGTCAGTTAAGTGCGGGAAATTAAAAACAACAAAATATCACATCACCATCAAATTAATTACGGTGGCTAATAGGTGTTTGTGTGCAATTCCATGCGATTAACCAGAGGAATGACATCACATGCTTTCCCCATTATTTGCGATATTATACTAATTTTGCTTGATATTATTATAATTTTGCTATGTGATATTATACTAATACACGAACTTACAAAAGTGTTTCTACCAAAAGGGGGTTTCTCTGTGTCGAGAATCAATGTCAGGTCCTTCGAGATAACATGCCAAGCATGATAACGCTACGCAACCTCTTTCACGGCTTTACTTATCTTTACCTTCTTCTTCTATACAATAACAATAAGATAATTTCTTACTTTTTTACGCAATTTATATATTGATAAATTGTATCAACAGAGTAAGAAATTATCTTATACATAAAATTTAGTATAAATACGTATTCCTTCCTGATCCTGAAGAAGGAAACAAATGATTTCCGAAATGTCTTACATACAACTATGTGAAATAAATATATTTTTTAAATGTGATTGTTACTAATTTTAAGACATAACAATGATATACCAATTAAACTAAAACAATCAATTAAATTCTTTCACATGGTTTATACTATGAACATATTTTATATTTGAAATAAAACTCTTGCGCGTGGCGATGACTAATGCATGCTTACTTATGTAGAGATTATGTAGAGAGGTGGAATATAAGCTGCTCTGAATCTATTTTAGAGCCTAACTGATGACATGCTGTGCTCTGAAAATGCTTCTATAAAGCAATTTTAGACTGTAATGAATTTGGATTTCACACATTTGCTATTTTTCTTATATATTTTGGAAAAAATAAATCCATTTTTATGTACAATTTTTTTTATTACAATAAATTCCATTCTTTTGAAATTACTTAAACACTTAACAAGAAAATTTTATTTTCAAAAAGCCTTTTAATCAGAATTAAATTGTTTTTCAAAAAATTGTTATGAAGAAAGTAAACGTAAGTTTAAAAAGTAACATGAGAATTTAAAAATATTTCATGCCTATTTCAGGCAATGAGAAATTAAAATAAAAAAAAGTTTTTTCGTTGCGTGGTGTTAATTTAAGTAAAAGTTATTTTTCATCACGGTCAATATCCAAAACAAATTACTGAATTTTTTGGGGGGCATTTTATTGTATAAATAATGGCTTAATCTGTCTTTCTTTGGCGGTTTGGGGTATTTGAATAAGGTTGGAGAATATTTATCCTTATACAAACTAGTTTAAAATTAAAATAACATGCAATGAACTTATATAAATATAAGCCTAATTGTCTGAATGTAATCATTCAGGGTAATGTGTTATATTTTGAAATTCCACCTAATGTTCATTAAATGGATAATTAATAATACAAATATGGTGTAAATACAAATATGGGAATGAGAAATATTTGTTTGATGATAAAAATATTGGTATCATCTTTCATTACTGTATATAGGAATATAGGAATTCGGTGGCGTAAAGTTTGGTGGGTCCACGTAGGGGTATAGGGGCATTTGGCGGGTCCAATAGGGTCTATTTTTAGGCTGAAGGTTTTGTGATTGTAAGAAATATTAATTACTTAATCATTTCTCTGATACTTTACGATAGTTTACGTTAAAAACAGCAATATCCAGAAGAACGATTTTTTGCCAGTTCGGTAGCTAAATTAATACTATTAGTAACATTGATTTCTTGTGTAGTAATCATAGACCGATAAACATGAATTTGTTAAAGGATATTTTTATTACTTAAGGTACTAATACTACTTGTGTTTGCTGTACACATTTATAAAGGTGGCACAGATTAAAGTTTTGCACTCATTTCATTGCTCTACTGTATGGACTATTCCACTGATCAAATTTCAGCCAATAAATGTGCATAAATTCAGACCTTACGAACCAATCAGGGGCTAATTACGCAAAATATAACTTTTTTACCCTCTCAACTAGTGCTACACAGTGACGTAGCTTTAGTTTGTATCCACCTCACTCCCCCTGCATAAATTAAATATTAAATTATCTATTACTGAATAGTTTATACATTATTTAATGAAAATATAAGTATACTTGCATATGGCATTTATTTATAATATAGTCTATTAAAAATCTATATAATTCAGACTAATTGGATTATAATTTTTAAATAAATAATCATAAAGGGAAGTAAAACTAATTAACAAATGCATTTTTTTTTTTGTTTTAAGTTTATATTTTTTCTTTGCTTTACTTTCTTAGTATTTACGATTTAAATGTATAACTATTACATATTATATATATGTATATATTTTGTAAATAAATCATGAAAATTATATAATCCCAACCATAAAATTTTCTAACTAGTCACTCCTAAAATTTTCTAATCAATGCCACCCAGGTCGGACTGCCCTTACTTCGCCACTGGTGCTATATATACGTACTTTCTCGTCTCACTAACAGTTAGGTAAATTTAATATACTACAATTTCTGTAAATATTAACATACGACACAATATTAACAAATATTTCCACTTTCACTTGTAAAACTCATTACCAATTGTAGTGCATACAGGGCAAACATATTAAAACATGAATGCAAATTCGACACTCCAAAATACTGTTCCATTCACCCAGAAACACCACTAATAATGAGAAGTTATTTTGAGAATTTCAAACTCTTGTGACGTGGTGTTCTCATTGTTGCAATTCAACCTGGTAACTCCTGAATGGTTCTAGCTACAGGAAATTCGAATCTGCACTTTTCAAAATTGCAAAATTATCCTTCACTATTATTTAAAACATAATGTCCACAAACTTTTTTAAGATCTGATTTTTTAGAACAGACTTCATTCAACAAAAATCTGTCATCAAAATTTTACTTTTACAATGTCAATTATTGTTGCTTGCATTTTTCAAAAATACAGAGTTCACTGAAAATTGGATCAGTACCAAATTTCTTTACTGTTCTTTGCTACATAAGAGGAAAAAATTGGAGGAGTTTTTGAGAAAATTATTTAAAAATTGCCTGTTTCACGTGAATTTACCCAAAAACTACTGATATTTTCGAAAAATTTAACACCTAATTTAAGATCTGTTTTTAAGCAAGAGGTTTTATAAAGAAAAAAATCTCTACCTTAATATTGTAGTTGGAGGAAACTGACAAAAAATTTTGAATTTTTGCAATTTTCGAAAAATAAAGGATTTCAACAAAAAGATCCACACCACGTGTTAAGTTTTTTATGCCATCCATGAGCAATGTTTAATCAAAAAATTTGGAGCTGTTCTTGTGAAAATGTTGAGGCTTCATGTAAATTACTCCCAGATATCCAAATATCTGTTTCAAATTCTGAGGGCCTCGAATTCATTTTGATTAATGAAGGAGTATAAATTTTGGAGAAAATCATGAGAACGGTTTAAAGTTAGAAGTTGACCAGAGATGGATGGTTGTGATGTCAATCAATTTTCCAGCATCAAAGGCCCACAAAACATGGATTTTGACTACTCAGCGTGTTAGAGGAAGTAATTTACTATACAGAGAAACAAGATTTATTCACTTTTTCGTTTCAATGGAGTGACAATAAAGAGTTTTTCTGTCGGAAAATTGTGCCCCCCCCCCCCCCCCTAGTATTACAATATTTTCTGTTTACTGTGAAAGCAATATGTAAGAAAGTAAAAGTGGTAATTTTTGCCACTCTTCAGTTTACTAATTTCTGAATTTTGATTTCCCTGTGTTTTTCACATTTTATCTGCTTTCCCAAGAATCAGTTACCCTGTGATTCCTGACTAGAAAAGTGCAATTCACACATGAAAGGAACTTCAGAGTATACATGAAAATCGTCTATTATTATCTGAATCCTGAGATCAGTATACTAAGTATAGGGATCACTGTCCGAATCAAATTATTCTCCCATGTAATAAGCAACTCTCAGATATAGCTGTACCAAGAGATAAGTCAAGAGGTCAATGGAAAGTAAAAGCACAGTGAGACGATGGATATGACCGAAACTTTTAAGACTGAATATTCCACATCCCTTCACTTAACAACCAAACTACTGACATTTTCTCAGACACTTGACAAACTGAAACAGAATAAATTTCTGAAGAGGATAGGATTATGGTTCACAAACACCAAGGGTTGTGCGTAATAGATATAAACACACATTTAAAAAGTGATATACTCAGCTTTGTATATTTATTAAGAGCAGCCTTTCTAAA
Source organism: Teleogryllus occipitalis (assembly GCA_011170035.1). Classification (NCBI taxonomy): domain Eukaryota; kingdom Metazoa; phylum Arthropoda; class Insecta; order Orthoptera; family Gryllidae; genus Teleogryllus; species Teleogryllus occipitalis. Next base: position 26,373 of record BLKR01009293.1, read on the forward strand.
CTGTACAGTACTTGGAAAATATACACAAAAATAGGAATAACATGTACAGTCCTAGAACTTATAATGATAAACATTTTTAAACAAATAAAATGTTCTAACAAAAAATGTTACCCAGGATGATTAATAAAATAATAAGTTTAGTTCAGTATTTTTCAAGTCCACAGTATTTCTGGCAGTACATGGACTTCAAACAGAAAACAAAAACAAGTCTGCTGGATGGAAATAAAACACTTCCATATAACAGTTAAGGTATGTTGTTTCTAATGGTAGTAACAATATAATATTATAATAACTGGTAACACAAATCACAACAGATTTTCAACACTTACACCTACCATACATCTTTTTTCTATCCCCCCAGTAAGATACAAGATATCAAGAACATTTTTCAGTAACAAGGGCTTTTTATACAAAGAGTATGAGGAGAATTCTTTGTAGTCTACTTGGTGCTAACACCACAAAGAAATCCTTCAACAATTTCACTACTGCGAGTGAATTTCACTGCCAAGACAGCTTGATATATATATATATTATGTACGTATGTAATATTAAATATCTGATATATCTTTAAGCTCCGGGAAGGTATATAAATGCAATGCCAAAGCAGCTGTCAGCATGCGCTTGGCCCACATTCAGCAAGACTTTTACACTATTCAGGAGGGTGCTGTATCAAAGGCGCAGAAGCCAGCAATATTTTGTACCAGCCAACACTGGATCAAACACAAGTTGCAACTTCAATATACAGTTTTGTTCATTTTATGTACATACATTCTAACACCAACACCCTGATCTTCAGAGTAAGGTAAAGAACAACAATAAGAAACCCAAACAATGAAGTTATAAAGTTTAATCTGGGAAAGAGGGAGAGAGACAGTAAGAAAGAGAGAGAGAGAGAGGAACTGAAGGCGGTTGTGAACGTCAAAACCTCTTACTAACATTTTTTTAAGTAAATAAAAAATTAAATTGAAATCACAATTACTATCTGGAAAATTTGCTCAATAAATGTATCATGGAACATTAGTGTACAGTAAGAAATGTAAGAAAACAGAGTAAAAAATCATGGTAGAATTCCTTTCTGGAATTTGTGACTGGTATATTCAGGTGAAAAAATTCAGAACTTTCACCATTTAGCTGCAGGTCAACATAATGAACAAATGAATGTACATCAGCATCTCCCATATGTAATCATAATTCTTTTGTTTTACAACTCATTTTCTTTGAACAGTCAAAACGTCACTTATAATTCTTTTGATTAATCTTCTACTATTCTCAATTCAAAAGTTAGTTTGAAGAGTTCTACAAATGTAGTAAGAGGAAATGAAAAAAAATGATCTGCTGTTTAGAGAACAATATAGGAAGCCAAACTACCCAAAATCAATGCAAACTAGGCAACCGGAATGTAATAATAAATATGATCTTGAGAAAGGAAGAAAAATAAGAAAAAATGAAAGAGGAGAAAGAAAGAAAAAAGAAGGAGGTTCTGAGCATAACATTTCAAATGAAGTGATATGGTTTGGAATTGCCAAAACTATGTACACTTGGCCGGCCTGGATAACTGAGGTTGCTAAGGGTGAAGGCTAGCAGCCTCGGTGTGAAGGATGGCAGGCTTCAATCCCACCTCAGGCATGGATGTTCGTGTGTGTTCATGTTCTTATGTGCTCCCCTTTACAGTTACCTCAATGCTAAAAATCACAGTGGTCGCTATATGACCAAGTAGCTAAAAAGCAACCTTAAAAAAAGTTACACTTTGTTATAATTTTAAGGATTAGTTGTATTCTGCATCTGAAACTGATTGCAGTGAAAGATGCAATGCATAATGCGAGGTGTTTTTGCATTAGAGCAAAAACTAACAGCTTGAGTTTCCACGAGGCAATTCTTTTTTTTCTGGGCTTAACAGACAACAGTAACAGTAATAGATTTCAACAAGCATAAAATCTGTTTTACAAGTCAAAGGCTTAAGTTTTTCCAACAATTGAATTGAGGAAGGGTAGATTAAGTAGGCCAATTGTTATGTACAGCTTGGTAAAAGCTGGTTAAATTCCTTATCTAGTAGATATTGCAATCTCCGAAAGCTCACTCTTAGAAACAAAAACTCAGAAATAAAGAGTTTAGTTGGAATATTAATTAATTTGAATTAGACCTCATCTGTTTCACTATGCACATAATTTAATTTATGTGGATAAAGTAAGCAATACAGAAACTAAAATCAGCACTCTAAAATATTAATATGAAACAAAATTATTCATGATAACCATAAAAATTGACTGACTTCTGCGCCAACCAACAGATCCAATAAATGTTCACGAAAATGCAATTAACTTGGCACTTTTTATACACAAATATTTTTGTTATATTATTTACATATAAAAAATGTCACAAGTATCTCTGAAAACATCAAGAGTTTCTTCAAAATACATTATGCCAATTTTCAAAAGGAGTTTTATAAAATTTAAATATTTATAAAAGGTCAGGAGAACGACGGAAGCACACCTCAAATACAGCACCCTCTTGAAACACCTTATTAATCTAAAACTTCAAGTCTTTCACTGAAAATGTTGCTATTCAAGTGTCATTTTAACCATGGCACTTACCAACTAGACACAGGAAAAAACATTCCTGTAGTTTAGCCAAACATTATGCTTCTTCAAGCAATAACTCACAAAAATCACATAACAATGCCAGCCACCACTTGTTCATTTCATATTTACAGAACAGTATGGAATTAACAACATTTCACATTGTTTAAATGCCCAGGAACTCAAAACTTAGCAGAATGCTACAGTATTTCACAGCACAATATTCAAACGTTCATTCTGCCCAGATGAGTTGTGATGACAGGATGGGAATTTATCTCACTGAATGTATGCCAACTAATAATCCCTCTGATGCATATAAAAGCAAGGAAAACATAAGGGCGAAATACTGAGTTGTATTGACACAAATTTCACAAGTGTTCTGACACCTGTATCTTTACATAGGCCTTTGATTTTTTTATTAACAAGCTAATTGGGGTTTTCTCACTTATTCACAATTTCTGTAAACAACAGCAGTAAAAAGTCGAATAGACACCTATTGTACAAAAGTACAGAAAACTAGCACTTGTAAACAACACAATTTTTTTCTCCTTTCTACGATTCATTTGGTCAAAACAAGTAAAAAAATTAAAAAAAAGCTCTCAAACAAATATTATCAAAAAGCTCATGAGGGGGCCAGCCCTCACACTTGCAATTAACTCCGATAACCAAGGGAGCATTTAAACAAACCCCATGCAGAAAGATGCACACATTGACTAAAAGGTGATGTCCAGCATGCTACCTTTTTGTGTCCAAGTTAAAAGGGTCCAGACATCAGAATTTCCCAAACCCACATCATCATACAAATCAAATGGGTAACAATTTCACATATATAGAAATACGACAAAATGTGTATCATGAACAAATGCAGTGTTCTGATGAAAGATACAAGCAGGAAATCTCAAAGATGCGGCAACAGGGACCTCCAATTCTCTTTGGGACTTCCCTGAGATAAAAATACACAGGCAGCTACAACAAAAGTGATTCTTTCTTTCTTTCTTCCTCTTTTTTTTCTTTCTTAGACGTCATACCTTACAACAACACTGACTTTTGTTTTTTTTATTTCAGTCACCAACAGGGAGGAAATCTAGGGTAAACAGCTACTGGAGAAGAGAGGCCACTCAGAAAGAGAGCTATCAGTTCAATTTTTAATAAGTGTAAACACACCTCAACAAAACGATCATTTTGTTTCTTTTAAACAAATATTACTCCTAAAGGGAAGGCACATTTGTGGTACATCAAATGTACAAGTCAGTTATTAAGCTAGCAGATATGGAGGCTCTGAACAAACCTGGCTGTACTACACTGCAATACAGACAGTATGACCACTCCTCGATGAGCGAGACGGAAAGGAGAAGGGGGCCAGTGTTGAACCATGAAGACCAGATACAGGGGAGCATGTTCTACCAGTAAATGTAATAGCTTCTGGGCAAATAAATGACACGAGTTAGTAGTCCATGTTCACAACAAACACTACCCTGAATACATCACATAATGGATTCAGGAATCCATTGTCTTTGGTTTAAGTTCTTTCAGTCTGCTTTCGAACACTGTATTTTATGTTAAGGTTAATTCAGTTAATTTATCTATGGTATTTGTTTTGTGATAATAATAAAGCTTTGAAGAGCAGAATCATCACTTCATCATCATATTGTATAACCACATTTTACATTCAGTACTTCAATTGGACTTTCACAAAATTACTACCACGTGACATTAAACAACCCATTTCAATATCTCAAGTATGCACTCCTGAGTCTGCTCGTCATGGTGTGAATTCACCGAAGCAAGATAGGCCAAGGTTTCTACCAAAGCTGAGTGAATTTCTTATCCATGAGCAAAGTTGTTAAGCTGCTTTTTGTAATTTTAATTTTATGAAAAATCTTACTAATTTTGCACTTATTTAATAAAAGGAGGTTGAAGAATGAATAAATAATATACTTAAAAGATGTAAATGAGGAAGGAGACAGTATAAAGCATTCGCCAATAAGAGAAAAGGATAATCACAGCTACCAAATACCCCAGAAGTCAATGTGATCTAAATATTTGAGTGCACATAAATATACACTTTTATCTGCAAAAATGTCCAACAGTGATATCAAATTGTGTTGTGATAAAAGTGAAATATAGGTCAGTCTAAGATAATAAATGAAGTAGATAGTGGCATAAATATATCTGAAAATAAATTATTGGCAATAATATTTACTTTTACAACTTATTTGCAGACTTCACATTTATGCAAATGTGATGGACAAATGGAAATACGTTTTCAGTTTTCACATTCATCTGAATGTGATTGTTGTCCAGAACCCATTTATCCCACATGCATTTTAACATTTGGCTCATTGCACCTCTAACACACGAGTCTCAGGGTGGAAAAGTGTCTTCATCTAAGCGGTGTATATCCTATAGCCATGAAAAATACGGAAAGAAAAACAACAAAAACAAACTTAACAAAATGACCTCTTGGATAATATAATTTACTTTTCTATTTTATAAATAGATAATGAAGCTGCCATGATGTATGCTTTTATACCACAATATTGGCATGAATGCAGTTGTACCTAGTACACTGGTCTGTAAGTGGCTAACTTGGAAAGAAATGCAAACACGCAACACTGATTTTTTTATTCCCTTACATAGAATGTAAATTGACTATGCGTAACACAAGACTTTCATTCCCATAGATCACTGGGAATCGTTCCAGACAATTCTTGCAAACTATTACTCTCGTTTTCCAGAGATACGAAGTGTAACTATGGCTAGCTTTGAAGTTATTGAAACAAAGCTGCCAAATACTGTATTCTGAGGACCGAGGTTGAGAGTGAGGAACAGAAACCTGTTGATGTGGCCTAGCAGATGATTTGTTTGACTAAAATCATACAGCAAAAGCCTGTTGGCAGGTAGTTTAAAACAAAAGGAACTTCTAGTTCATTGTTTGACTTTCTTACTTGATGTAGAACTACGCGACCCCTCTCTGCGAGAGAAGTCAATTTCTGCATATGTGAAGGCCTCGCCACTGTTTGCCCCTCCAGTGCTGCCCAGGGCAGGATTGGGGCTGGGCGAAGAATTAGAAGACTCCGTCAAGGAACCTTGCGTCATCAAGGTTCGCGGACTCCTTGCACCCTCTTCTCCTTCTGATCCTGAGGGTGCCAAGTCCAATGAGGCATAGTGCAACTCGCGCTCGCTGCTGACTGATGGCGGCCTTGATGCCACTGCAGTCTGACTTGATGCTGGAGAAATGGTACCACTATCTTCACTTTTGACTGATAAGCTCTCACTCGTTGACTGAGCATCACTTTTGTCTTCAACACTGCGACTGGCTTCCAGACATCGACCCACTTCACTGGATCCGGAACTAGATCTCGAGAGTTGCCGGCTAGTCTTCGACTCCCTTGACGAACAGGAGGCTTTACTAGAACTACTTGCATTTGATGGCTGTCGGCTCAGAGAACTAGACACTTCACTGGTTATTACTTTTGGCCCATTTGCTGTCTCAACATTCGTCCCCCCTACGGATTTTGAGTAGGTTTTATACAATGGTGATGCAGCAGGAAGTGGGCTGTTGAAACTACCCTTGCGGGTTATAGGAGGTGTAACCTCACGAGCAGCAATAACATTTTTGTTGGAATTAAGTGATGGAGAGCTGAGGGTAAGTCCAGCAACTCCTTGATGAACATTATTGAATCTCCTGTTCATTCCTCCAAAGGTTGGAGCTGATATTTTTCGGGTAGGTTCGTGTGCTCCAGCTCGAACCACTGGAACTGGCCTCATCACAGCATAATCCCCAAAATCATCGTCTCTTGAGGTGGTTCCAGATTGAAGTCCTTTTCTGGGGCAGTAGTTCACATAATCATGAGTTCTAGAATCATCTGCTTTTGTGATGTCATCTACCGACTCCGCATTGACAGGAGTGGGTTGTTCTGAGGAACTGCTGGAGTCAGGTGTAGCAGGAGTAGACGCTGCTGACGATGTCGAAAGTTGCATCTCAGGATAGGAGTATGATATACGAACAGTGCCACTGGTTGCATCAACAGGACATTTATGACACGGCTCCGCTTCTGATCCAGGAACGCTGTGCAGAAGTGGTTTCGTCGTGCCGGTTGATGCAGTCCCAGGAAATGGTTTCATGGGGGACCCTGGGCTGTTGAGACTCAAGGGGAATATAGTAGTGGAGCCAGTGGGTGTTGTCAGACCACTGCTGGCATCACCGCTTTCCCGTCGACTGCCGGTACTTACTTTTCGAGTGCGTCGCAGCGATGAGAAGGGACTGCTTCCAGGAGAGGCCGTGCTCGCACTACCCGCTGCCCCACCACCTCCTAGTGGGAGAAAGCCAGGGATTTTTGGAGGAGTCCCTGTGGAACACTTTCGCCCCATGAATGAAAACACGGGGCTTGTGGATGCTGAGGATGTTTTCCCACCGCTCTCTTTCGGTGGACCTCCAATTGCAATTGGTTGAGAGCTGTATCGTGTCTTCTCTTTTCGGCTGTTACGTCTCTCTTTGCGCTTATTCAGGCTGTTTCTACCTTCAAAAGACATATTCATATAATCGTCTTGGCTACTGCTAGGAGGAGACTTGTAATCTTCAAGAGAAGACTTTGGTGACGATGATTTGTTCGCACGATTCCAAGACATCTCCATGTAACCTTCCGGTGGCTTCTTGGGCTGTGGCGTGTCCACAGGAGCTGTCCTGTTCACGACTGATGAGCCAACTACGGCGACAGCGTTTTCCTGCCTTGATGTCTTTCTTACAGGTTTCACACTCATGTCCACATACTCCTCTTGAATGGGAGAAGCAGGTTTCCGTGCAGCCTGCCTGGCAAACTGCGAGCTGGCAGAGAAAGCAGGTTGACTCATGTCAACATACGGGCCAACATTAAATGATGATGATTTTGGAGACACATTTGTTGGGGTCATGCTAGACCGATGAGTTGCTGGGGGCAAATTCTGAGGCTGATCACCCCCACTTCCTGGTTTCATTTCCAAATAAGGGCCTGCACTTGGAACTGGAATAGGTTTGGTGAAAAATGGTAAGGAACTTTCAGAGGTAATGCAAACAGGTTTCATGGGCACATAAGGAACTTCTTCTGGAGTAAAAGGTTTTGAGGACATTGAGATTGCAGAAGTGTCAACAGTATACCGCATGGGAGGAGAAGCAGACATAGATGATTTTCTGGAAACCTCTTGTATGGCACTGCCAGCCTTCATTTCTACATATGGGCCAACATGTGTCTTTGGAGAAATTGATGTATTGACAGGTTTGGAAGGTACAGAAATGGGAACACTCTGATTCCGCAAGTCCCCATTGTCCAATGGTGATTCTTGAGGTAGACCAGGTTTCATTTCTAAATAAGGCCCAGTATGAATTGAAGACTTTGGGGACCTGGACATTACATTTGAGCCAGGTGGAGAGGCCGAGGCCATTTCAGAAAGACCAGGTTTCATTTCCAGATAGGGGCCGCATGTTGGAGTATGAGGTTTTGATGAACCAACTGATCTCGACGACATGTCCATATACCCACTGGGTGTTCCAGCTGATTTATCTGAAAAGGGTGATGAATGATGTGGAGGAAGTGTGTTATCTCCTTTGCTTCTCGATGCAGCTGACTTGGAGGAAGAGTTCTTGCCACTGCTTTTCGATGCCCGTGTAAAATCCATCTCCATGAGGTCGTCCATCGGCTCCACAGACGAATGGCTGCTGTGAGGTCCATGGCGCAGCGATGAGGTCCCAGAACCTGACCAAGAATTCGATAAGAGAGGAGCACTAGAAGATTTTTTACTGCTGGCAACCGACACCGACGGAGCCATCACCGAGTGCAGGATGTGGTGACTTGGAGGGGTGAGCGTAGCTCCCATCACCGAGGGCAGGAGGCGGGAGCCGGAGGCAGGATCATGCACCAGGGAACGACCTGCCAGGGCACTGCTTTTACCTCCAAGAGGGGCACGGCTGCCCACTGAGAAGGCACGCACTCGTGACACCGGGTCCACCACTTGTCCCTGGCTCTCCAACCTGAGTTAAAACCAGAAAACACAATCTCACAAAACTAGACAACAAATTCAATAGTCCAACAATAATTTACTTCATAAATTATCAGATAGTTAGATGTAATTGTAGCCAGCATAGGGGGGGAGGTGTTTTTATGGCAATAAAAAAGAACAATGATTGAGTTTACGTGACTTGTTTTGGATTGGATTGTTGAAACTTATTCTGATATTGAACTGTTATGTATCTTGGTTAATTTCAAGAGTATCATATTTTATATTCTGTAAAGGTATACACAAGCAGACATTTTCGAAAAGCTGTGTAATGACTTAATGTCTATTAGTGAGCTTTTGGGCAAAAAAATTGTAACTACTTGGGGATTGCAATGTCCCAGAATTTTGTAAATATAGTAACAGTCAAGTACTCAGTGATAATTAGGTGTTTAAATAAAATAAACTCACTTTTGAGATTGATAAATTTGAATTTATCGCAATACAACAGAATATTTAATGTATCGAACAGATTGTTTTATCTAGTTTTCTGTAATTTTTCTAGTGCTGTTGTGGAGGAGTTAATTCCATTTTTGATGCAGATCCTATCATTAACCTTCCTGATTGTCCAAATTATGTGATAAATCCAAATTACATAAATGTATTGAATTGTTATAAGAGTTATGTGCTACATATGCTAGCGATATTGATTTACTATCTGACACAATTCAATCTTTAAGTGGAAAAGCTCTAGAGTATGTTAGTGCCATCAATTATATGTATTATATAAACATATAAATCCTGTAATGGATTTTTCCCGGACTGCATTGTAGCTTGAATAAAATTAAATAAATAAGCACAAATACAAGAGTTGGGGCAAAAATCATGGCAAATGATTTTTTTAAACGTGTTTTTGTTTTAGGAACCATTTTTTGTTTTGTTTTGAAAGATGTCATTGGATCACACAATTTTATTTGTTGTGCGAAAGAAATGCTGTACTAAAGTGTGTTCACAACACCAGATGGCTTTGCGAGAACAGAGAGCACCGTGAAATCAGTTGTCTGACTTCCACTGTGCGACATGAAGTAACCTGTTTCCAGCAGCGCTTGTTCACCCAGATAGCTGTTCTCCATGAATGCCCGGAAAACAAACCTTAGGGAATAATGCCCTTTTGTACCAGACGGTCGCAAGATGGGCAGGAGAGTGACTGATGTGACAACCTGTTAGTGTGTGGACTGATGTGGTACATGTAGTAATTGAGCATCTGTAATTGGGTCTTTAGAATAGGTATGCAATGCTCTAGAAATGTTGCAAATTCATATATGATAAAACGCTGTGGAACATGAAAACAATACTGTAATTTCAAATTTCCTTAATAAATATGAGAGATACAAATTTGGTGTGTTGTTAAAGGTTCATGCACTTAGTTCATGCCTTGTTCTTAAATGTGTATATTTCACATTTGCCACCTGCACTCATATTCTCAAAACAAGTCGCCATGACTTGTTTTGAAGATGAAACCTTGAACAGAGTTGATTGTATGAGTGACCTGGGTGTCACATTTGATGAGAAGCTGTCTTTTGGGAATCATATTCAGTGCATTATTTCCAAGGCACTGAGAATATGGGGTATGGTCTTACGGAACTCTATGCACTTTTGATCTGCTATGACCCTTTTGGTTCTTTATCGCGCACTTGTTAGGCCAATTCTTGAGTATGCATCCCCTGTTTGGAACCCACATACAAAATCAAGTATATCTGCCAGTGAAAGAGTTCAACATAAGTTCCTATGAGTTTTTGCCCATAAAATTGGCCTGACAATGGCTCCCGACAATCATGACTATGACGTCATTCTATTAAAATCTAAATTAAAGAATCTTCATTGTAGAAGAAAGCATGCGGATTTACATTTCCTACGAGATATATTGTTGGATAGAATAGACTGCCCAGAAATTCTTTATTGCATACCGTTTAGGATCCCAAAGCGAATCTTTAGGAGAACAACTTCCTTTTCAGTTGACACAAATGTGAGTAACTATTGCGCTAATGAGACTGAATCGTATTTGTTGTTTGGCGAATAACTTGGGCGCTGATTATGACACATTGACAACTGGTAATAATTCCTTTCAAGGTTTTTTGAATAGACATTTTAATTGACTATATTTGATAATTGTAAGTTTGTAAGTACTTTTATTTTCTTTCTTTGCATCTTTTTCATGTTTTTCATTGTTCATTCTTTTCTTTCTTTTTCTAAATTTGCAAGTTTGTATGTACTTTATTTTTATTCTTTATACTACATTCCATGTACGATATCTTCCTGTTATTCTATGTATTTGTATTTTTATGAAAAAGGGTATCACCTGTTAATTTGTTTAAATAAATAAATGACTTATTTCTTACCTAATAGGCCTTTTCATGTTCTCTGGACGAGAGCCCACAGAGTATGCTCTGGGGATAGGCCGGTCTAAGGATGATGTTTCATCTTCTTCTGAGGGGGTGAAATACGAGCTCACTTTCTCAAGGTGATACTCGGAGAAGCGGAGGTCCGTTGAGGGCGTGCCAGAGGTAATGGAACAACTGCTGGCTGGGGACATCTCGCTCGGATGGAAGTCTAGAATATAAACGCACCCAATGAGTCCAAAGAATATGATCTGAATGTGAGAATATGGCCTTGGTTGGTTAATGAAATGCAAGTAGCAGTGTTTTCCCCATGAAACTTAACACATTCCACCACAATCTATACACTGCCAATATTAGACCAAACAGATTACAAACCAAACAGACATTTAATTACTGTATACAGACCAAACAGACATTTAATTACTGTATTTACCAGAATACAAGGCAACATTTTTTCCTAAAAACCTCATTACAAAAATATGGTGTTCTCTCATATTTGCAGATTGGGCCTAGTCTGTTAGGATTTTTTAAGCATCTTTCCATGCCATGAAACAAGTAAAAGTTGACGTAACAATAAGCTGTAAAGATGTAAAAATATTACTCACATCTATAATACCTAAGTACTTATATTCACAGTTGTATTCTTGCCATTCACAGCAAATTTTCTGGGCAATTCAGAGAGACAGTTTTAAATGGGCTGGGAAAAAGAGAATCTCAAATGAATGGCATTGTATCAAGTGAAACACAATGTCAAAATCAATAGAAATTGTTCACGAGATTTTGTTATACAATTCACATAAGGAGATCAACGAAGCCACGCAGACTCTCAGTTTGACACCTGGCGAGTATGAATCTGCATTTTGAAAGAGACAGAAATAAAAAAAAATTCATATTCATTGAAGTACATTCTTATTCTATATCCAACCAAAGAAATTAATGATAAATATTTTCTAAGCCAAAACTTACCAAAATTGGAAACTTGCAACTTTCTCCAACTTTATCATGAAATGGAGGAACAGAGATGTATGAAATCACAGTTCACATCTCATCACACAAACGACAAACTATGGGGATTTCAAGTATATTCCGATGGAGAATGTGGAACAACTGTTAACACACTGAAGCCCAAGCCCCACCCACAATTGAGCCGGTAAATTCACTTTAATCAGCCGTAAAATTCACTCATTAATATAGAGATACAGCGAAATACATTAACAGCACGAACTGAACATTTCAATATCTTTACTTGTCCTTAAAAAATCAATTATTTTCAAACGTTTGCTTCATACTTTTTCATTAGTAATTTCTCTAGATTCTTCTCTAGAATTCATGCTCTCTCAATACTTGATTCTGCATTGTCCTCTGTGTCTTAAGTATTGTAAAGCAGTCTTGACACCCTTCAATACCTCTTGACGGTTGGAATACCGTCCCACACTTCAAAGGCCCTTTTACTCTCCTAATAACATACGAGACGTTTTCAGTAGCAGGAGTGTGGAAGTGGCTATTGAAACTGATAGCTTTTTTGCATGATATTGTCAGGCTGTGACAGTTGCATGCTTCCTGTTGCCTACGTAGAACTCAACACATTTTATGCCACAGAATATCAAGTAATACAAAGATTGAAACTGAAACGAACAATCGCGTGTCACCTCCCCCTGTTGTAGCCCATGAGGACATGGCCTTTGTTTCCACAATGAAACTGAGTGGCATTAAGTCATCAGTAAGGTGTTCATTCTTGGTCCCCTACCTTCACCTCAGGGGAGACTTCCACTACAACCTTTGGATAACGATTTTTTTTCAAGCTCCCTAGTGTTGGAATTTCTGACACGGAGGCGATATAAGCCTCGTATTCTTTTCCAGGAGAGAATTAATTTCCAGGACGTATTTCCTACGTTCACTCTAGCCAAGGTTCAGATTTGCTATAACCAAATCTTCTAATGCTTATTTGTAATGTAAGTGAAACAGGACCAGTGACAAGTTCACCGAGTCACTGGTCCCATTATAAGCGAGAGTTCACTATAACCAGAGAGTATTGTAATTTGATTGTAAAAAGTCACTTATGGAACAAAGGTATGTTCCTTTGAAGAGTATATGAAAAACTAACTCAAAGCAGCTAAATGGATTTTGGGGATACTGTTGCCTCTAAATCCACGACAGACAAAAATGAAGTACACAAGACAACGGATAGAGCAACCCCAATCTTGGCCCTCCTTGGAAATTAAGTGCTTGGAGATGTGCAATGGTGAAGTGAAGGAGGATTCTTGGAGAGAATCCCTGCTGTAAGAGGAGGGAGTAATAGGCAAGAGAAGGGAAGATGAAGTGATGGGAATTATAAGCTTGGATGCAATTCACTATAGTAAAATTTTACCACAACCACATAAATTAGTGGAGAGTAATGGAGAAATACCATAATATAAAAAATATTAAAATACATAATTACTAATAAATTAAAGAGTTTGTGTGCATCTTGAATACAGAGAATGATAAAGTAACTTTTAGGATATTTTATGTACATTTGATTTTCTTTTGTGGTTGATTGAAAATGAATTGGGCAAATTGCCAGTTGTATAATAAATAGATCATAAAATTAGGCAGTTGTTAAATTTGTATTTTTAATTTAGAAGTAATTCGATTAGTTATACATTTTTCAACAATTCTGTTAGTTGTCTCCAATGAGAAAATCAATCAATTACTGTCCATAATAAAAACAACAGAATAGTGATGCTAAATAGCACACACTTTCTCGCATTATTCATACCTTTTGCAATTCTCAGAGTTCACCAAAAATTGGACCTATGCCATTTTTATAGGCATACTTTGCACTACCCCAGAAAACAATTAGAAGAAAAAATTTGGAGTTGTTTTTAAGAAAATCTTGTTTTCAAAATTGCTTTTATTGCACACAAAATTACACAAAACCCACTCATATTTTGAAATAAAATTATTCACATTATTTTTTTTAAACATTATTTTTGAAGAACATATTTTAATACACAAAAATCTCTATATTCAATAATGTAGACCTATGTGGCAAGATGGCTAAAACATTTCAAGTTATTACAATGATTCAGAGAATTCAACAAAAATTGGTTCTGTGGCATTTTTGATGAAATTTTGAAAATGATGTTGGGGCTTCATGTAAAGTACCCCCAAAATCAAAATATCCATTTCAAATTCAAAGGGCCACGACATCAGTCAGAATAATAACAGAATTTTGACAAAAATATTTCATACGGTTTACCTGCTAGCATTGTTCATAGGGAGGCAGACAGACAGACACATTTTGCCATATCCAATTTATTATAAGAATTTATTAACTACAAATAAGAGAAAGAGTTTTCCATTTTTCAGCCACCCACAATTCTAAGTTCTTCTGCAGCATTCCAATACTTTCTCTACATTACATAAGTAGCATGCAAGAAAGTAAAAAACAATTAAGTACTTACGTTCATGTCCATGAGAAGGGTTCATGGGATCCATGTCAACGTATCCATCATCGGTGAGAGTAGGGCCCATCGGGACGTAACCATCTTCAGCCAAGCTGCTTCCTCTACTATGATTGGCAGAGCTGGCTGCACGCGAGTAGATCTGCATTCGAGGGGTGGCATCTGACGGCACACTTCCTCCTCCACCTGCAAGGCAGAAAGTCACATTTGAAAAATCCTTTCCCACCAGGGGGCGCAACTTTTGCATTCCGAGAGCACTGCTTTTCATTTCAGAGCATAGATAATATGTTCCTGAATATAAATCATTGACATATGATGTCATACTTGAGAAATAGTATATTAATCATAATTGTCTATATGAAGGAATAGTGGTTAACAATTCAGTTAACATGATACCCTTTTTTATAAAACTTACTTTACATTAATAATAATTATTAGTTTATAGGGAGACTGTACCATGTATTTTGGCCAATGTTTAATTTCAGTTTTTTGATGTATTGTTTCTAGAAAATTTTACTGTGAACACTTTACTGTGAAATTCATTGGTGGAATCTACAAGAAATGCTCGCCACAACAATCGCATTGTGACAGTAGCACAACAATCACTAAATCACTATTGCACAACAATTCTCAGAACAAATGCAAATATGCTTATAAGGTAGACTTGGAAAAGGCTGGAAATATTGTAGTATTGTTCAGTAAAGAAAAAAAAATCATATGTTGCAATTGCAAGATAATCCCATGTTTTTCAGCAATAAATTGAGGGAAAAGTATCGTCTTGGATTTCCAGATAAGCAGTATTAAAAATATCACCGATTTCCACAGGCTGGCTCAACTCAGTGGCGAGCCCATAAATTCAGTCAAGAGCTGCACTTTGTCGAGAAAGGAATTTTATAGGGGCATAAAAATAGACTGCAAAGAAGACAGGAAGTGATTAAAGAGTCAAAGATGTGGAGCAGTAAGGATTAACATACATAATGTGTTATGTTAGAGTGAAAATTAGAATGGAAAATTGAAGATAAAAGTGAAAAGACAGAAACAGATAGAGACATTGTTGAGGAGTCTCTGGTCAGGATATGTGCAAAAGAATAGCAGTGGACAAAAAGACAAAGGACACAAATTACATGTAATACCAAAGGAAAACTGTTGGTGAAAACAAATGAAAAGAATGAATGACAATATAGAGAAGTGAAGGCGGAGGAAATGAAGACCAGCCATAAAAACAGAACATTAATCATTGCAGGTTTCTGTACCCAACATTCTCTTTGAATATCAAATGCACAAATACCAAACAATTAAAACATGTACCTGGACTCATAGCCATATAACCAGTGTTCTCCATGGGTGAAGATCCACAGGGACTATACATCTCCATGTATGACCCCTGAAACAACAAATGGATTTGTTTGGAATTAATAGATGAAAAGTATCTTTTCTCTCTCTCTCTCTCTCTCACTCTCCCACACACACCCACACGCATACTCCCTCTCCCTCTCACAAACACTCTCACACTCCCTCTCTCTCGTTCGCTTGCTCCCTCCCTCACGCGCACTCTCGCTCGCTCGCTCCCTCCCTCCCTCGCGCTCTCTCTCTCTCTCTCTCTCTCTCTCGCACTCCTGTTTGCTCGCTCCCTCCCTCGCGCGCTCTCTCGCTCACTCGCGCGCACTCTCTCTCTCTCTCTCTCTCGCTCGCGCGCACTCTCTCTCTCTCTCGCTCACTCGCGCGCACTCTCTCTCTCTCTCGCTCACTCGCGCGCACTCTCTCTCTTTCTCTCTCACTCGCGCGCACTCTCTCTCTTTCTCTCTCACTCACTCGCGCGCACTCTCTCTCTCTCTCTCTCGCTCACTCGCGCGCACTCTCTCTCTCTCTCTCGCTCACTCGCGCGCACTCTCTCTCTCTCTCGCTCACTCGCACGCACTCTCTCTCTCTCGCTCACTCGCGCGCACTCTCTCTCTCTCGCGCGCACTCTCTCTCTCACTCGCGCGCACTCTCTCTCGCTCACTCGCGCGCACTCTCTCTCTCTCGCGCGCACTCTCTCTCTCACTCGCGCGCACTCTCTCTCGCTCACTCGCGCGCACTCTCTCACTCATCATTCATTCACTGACATATCATACACTCTCAGATGCATACCTCTCTGTCTGTCTCTCTCTCTCTCTCACACACACACACACACAAATATCATACACTTGCTCTCAATATTTTCTTTATTAAAAATGCACTTTTAATAATAAAATTTTACCCTAAAATTTTATTACCAAATTTTCAGATAATGCATAATATAAATTAAAAGAAGAAGAGTAAAAATTCTAATTTTCATAGCAATATATAATATCATTCTAACAGATTAATATTTTTGAAAAATACATTACTTTAACAATCTCCACCAAATTTATCTAACACACTTTACCTGAAATTGTGAAAAAAAATCAATATTAAACTCAATTAGATTACAAATTAACAAAATTCAAATGTATATATTCCAGACTTAGTAGAATAAATAAAGAGAAGTAGTAAAATAAAGGGAACTGAATTCCTGACAATAATTAACACGGCTCTCCTCATAGCAGTAATCATAGGACTATGAAAGTTACAAATGAAAAGTTGGCCAGAACTATTGCACCACATATCCCCACTGAAAACTAAAGCCTGTTTTACATCGTATTGTTTTCATCATTTTTCTGTACAGAAAGAGAATAGAAGAAGTATGTTCGTTTCTACGTGTTACGTTTTGGTGCCATATCTGAATGAACGGATTTTCAGTGTTTTACACTATCATTTCTGATCTGTACATAATCGTGATGAAAGTACTTCCTCCGAACACCGCAAAAAAACCTGAAGATCAAACATTTGATCATCATATTTGTGGTAACAAAATAGCAGTTAGGCTCTACTTTGATTACATACTGAGCATGGAACGTGACGACATTAGAACACAGTACATAATTTTATTTCTCACTACATAATCATTTCACATTACAATTCAACAGATCAGAAGGCTCTTGAAACTGTACAAAAGGAACAAATCGCACCATATGCATAACAAACCACAGAAAGTTCCAAAAAGGGACACCAGGAGCGAGGTAGTCAAACTGGATGAAATCTATACTGAAAAATGAAGCATGCGTCATTTTTTCATACGAATTACATCCAGTCTGGTCCATCACTTTTCTGTACTGGCAAAAAATGATTGTGCAAAAACAGACTTAACATTTTAATTTCTTTTTTTCTGGTGTTCATATTACAACACTCACCTGTGACGGAGACCCTGACTTGAAACCACTACTGCTGAGGTTGGGAGAGATTTTCCTGTGAGGTGCAGTGACTGTATTGACAGCAGCTGCTGACTGGATGGGCAATGACAATGATGGCTGGCTGCGGTCCATTTGCATGTAATTGCCATCAGTATTGCCTATTGACAACAAAATATCGAGTTTTATAGTTTTCTCAATACACTGTGTTCATCAACCTGATCTCTACAGCAGAGACAAGCCGATGAAGATATTTACCAAATGTGTCTGACGTTCCTGGAGAGTGGCCAAATAATATTGCCCCCTGATTTGAGGAAGATATTCCAACTTAAGGAAAACTTGCAATGAAAAGGACCAACTTTCCACACAACCTAAGGAATCTCCCTTACTCGGAGAGACTCCACACTTTACAACTATTGACATTTAAGTGAAAGAAAACTGGGAAGTGACCTTATTAAAACCTTCAAAATCTTAAAAGAACATGATGATAGCTTAAGAACTATTACACTACTTTCAGGTCATAAAAATAAAATAAAAAACAAAACAAAAACAAAAAACAGTCAGGAAAAACGTAAGCTACTAGTCTTTACATAAAGAAATTAATTTCTGATATTTTTAAGTTTTTCTCATAACAGAAGAAAATAGCTTTCATAACTATTTAAATTTTAACATTTCTTAAAATCAACCCCATACAATTAGATTTTCATATATAAGGAGGCTATTTCCAAAACCAACAATTTTCACTGTTTCCTGAAATGTAGTTATTGGTAGCAAATTTGGCATTGGAACCAGAGACGGTGTTTTTATTATTAGCTTGAAATTTAAAAAAGGACGTTTGTTTTACTGGGAAAACCACTGTGGATGTAATGAGATCTATATATAGTAATTATTTTGAATAAATTGAGTAAAATTACAAAAACATGTTGGCTTTGAGAGAGGGAATGTTATGGCCCCTATGCCTCCCCTCCCCTTCTGTATCCGCTATTATTTGAAAACTACCCATATAATATCCGAGGTTCTGTACAAGGTTTATTTTGCTTTACACCCCTGTTTGTATTTGCCACAGCAGATCCTCATCTAAAACTGAACAAATATTTTGAATGATCCCTTTATTGATTTTACATTTTCAAATAAGTTGTATATTATACCACCAACAATATCTGTTAAGTACTGTCTATTCAATACGTTTAAATAAGTAAATCAATATGACAAGCAATTCTTCAAGATAAGCTTGATAATAACTAATTGAAATTACAGACAGAACGTATTATTAAAAGTAGTAAATTGAAGATCAATTTTGTGAAATCAAGAATAACAAGATCAGTCAGTAACATCAAAGTTGTATTAATACTTCCCAGCATAATTTTTAATGAACACAATCTTGGAACATATAATTTTAGAAAACAGTGAAATATTAATTAAGATATTTTATTATTTTCTGTAAAAGCACAATGATTGATCACCCTTGTTTTTACATTACATAGGGTTGTTAAACTAGGAGGGCTATCAATTAAATAAAACAAAGTAAAACGATATAGATAGATGGCAGTGAATAGTTATCAACCAAGGGTGGCTCCAAAGGAGTCTAGTGCTCCTAGAACAAGTCAAAACCCTTTGAGCAGGTTTTAAAAACATTTCTAAAGAATTATAAATATGCTTACCAATAATATTTACCTTTGTTAATTTATTTTACTACTAAAGTAAACCCTCGTTACTGTGTACTCGCTTAACATGAATTTCACCGTAACATGAACAAAACTTCGCTCCCGGCAAAGGATTACGGTAATATGGACATTTACAATACTCGAACACAAATTTTTAGAGCACAAACTCCGATTATTTTGGTCCCTTGAAATTCGTGTTAATGAGGGTTTACTGTATTGAGAATTAACATAATTTTAAAATATGTTCTAAAAGTCACCAAATTTAATATACATTAAAACAATTTCTGGAAGAAATCTAATGCTAATAGAAAGATTCATAAAAATATCATTTAGATATTTTATTTTAAAGCTGTTTATCAATTAAAGTAAACTAATTAAAAGTTATGTTTAATTAATAGTTATTTTCCTAAATAAATGTAAAAAATAAATTGTTTGTCACAGAATGTTACAATGTATGGGAGAAGTGGATGAGTATTGATGATTGCTACAATATTACTGTAAGTTTTGAAGTGAACAGGCCAAACTCAATAAAAAGATATTTGGCGTATTTCTGTGCCAAGAAGATGATGAAGAAAATAAAAGAATAAGAAGATTAAGAAGAAGATTAAAAAGAAGAGGAGAAAACAAGAAAGAGAAAAAGAAAGGAGGAGAAGGAGGAAAATAAAACAAGAGGAAGAAAGAAGGGGCCGGCAGCGAGGAGGAAGAGGATTATTGATACTCACCATCAGAACCAGGGCCAGGCCACTGGGCGTACTCTTCCACTTCCATGATGGCTGGTTCATCGGGTGTGAGGGAGGTGCTGTAGCGGCCCAATTCAACCATGCCCTCTTCCGTCCATGCATTGGCTGAGGGATCATCTATGCTCAATGACGACCCTGTGGAGTCCGTGGAACAAGCTCCAGAAGCAGGGCTGCAACAATATGGCAAGGCTTCTACTTTTACCTGACTTAAATACTCATTTTTTCAGACATAAGTAGTTTGGTACGACCCCCCCCACACACACACACACAAAATGCTCATCAGACCGTGCAAATCTGAACCTCAATAGGTCCAACTTTTAAAGAACTTTCAATGAAGATTTTTTGCCCATCCCTAAAGATCTCTTTGCCCTTGTGAAGACAAGTACACCTTCATGACTAGAACTTTTACATTAAAAGAAAATACTATTGAATACTGCTGTCCTAACAGTTTTTATTTACAACTGTTCAGAGAAATGTCTGCCACAGAAAAGTTCAGAAAATTTCAGACAAATGCTTTATCACGTGGTCTAAGCTGTCACTCGCTTTATTCACTATTTTGTCTTTGTCAAAGTTTTCAAAAATTGGACACAAAATTGTGTGATGAACACCGCCACATTTTAGTTACCTAACGTTACCTTGGTTTTAGTTACCTCAGTGCATTACACTAATGAAAATGCTAACCAGTTCTGTGAAATACTGCATCATCTAGTTCAAGACTTGTTAGAGGAGGTGAAAATTTTTTGACTTGAGCTTACTATATCCAAGTTGAAAAAAATTATTTTCTACAAAACCAGCAATTTTATCCATTATTTCATGAGCCAGAAGCAAACTGGTTAATTGTCACTTCCAACACAACAGTCTCACACCCTCGTAGAATAAATCACAAGAGAGTTTTGCAGGTCATAAAACAAGTTTTACATGTTTGTCACCGTAAACAAGGGCTTCATTCCAACTGACCTCACTGGACTTGATCCCACAGGAGGAGAGTACGAGACACCCCGTGTGTACATTGAGTGGGGACGCACTGCGCCGCAGTGGCCTGGAGCAAGGTGCGTGCCACGGGGAGCTGGGGTGGGCAAAGCATGTGGAGGAGGCTGCGGATGGCCCTCACTAGTTGTGCGCGCCCGCGATGGCAAGCTGTCACATCGCTCACGCCCTGCAGCAGTCGAACCTGCCAGGTACAAAAAGCAGAATGGCATGAGGCAGGGGAACACATGGAGAACACAACCTAGATAAGAAAGCACATAAAAGTTGAAAATGGAAGGTCTCAAACAAACATTGTTAGAATCAATACTATAGTAAAATTCAGAATAATTTCAATGAATTGTGAAATTTGATAAACTTTGAAAGCCCACCTCCTCCATTTCTAGTACATTTTCTAACCGACAGCATTATCAGAATAAATTGCAGACATTACTTATATATTACACCATTTTTTTATCTAAACATATGAAAGCATATAACTGATTATCCTTGTACTTCCCATCAGAGCTGTAACTAAACTTCAATTTAGTAATTTTCAATTAACTTCAGAAGAACTTTATAAGAATTTTATAAACTGAAAAAAATTAGAAAATGATTCCATTGATTGACAACAGGAACTAAGTTACAAAAGTTTTCTAATAATACTTAACATGAATATTGCATAAAAATAGAGCTGCCTGTAGCAAAACACAACAAACAACGACTGACATATTCCCATCATAGGCACACAACAAATCTCAGTGCAATAATAACAAAAAGTGTCAAGGCTACCATTAAGCACTGAAAAATATATAATGATGTTTTCTTCATGTGCAAGACTACACAATAATTTTAAAGTATTAAGCAGAATGTACTAAACTGCATACATGGAAATTCAGTAAAGCTGCTTACAAAAACAAAAAGTGTGTAAAAAAACACAGCTAGCAGTACACCAAATAAAAAAAAAAAGAAATGACTGTGCAAAAGACTTAATGTAATAGTACTTACAAACAGTACAGCATTTTCAGAAAATTGCATGTATAGCAACATAAACAGATAACCATAATACTGACGGGAGCTAAAAAACTGGAAATGGAAAATTGATAACCCAAAGATGCAGATTGGCAAGACATGAGACCTTCCACACCCCAAACCCCACATCATTCCACTCTGGAGGGGAGTCCCCATCACATTGTGAAGAACCCACGAAGCAAAAAGGTATCAGGTGGCAAGATAATCAGTCAATAACCAAATGTCATTCTCCCCCTATGATTGTGAAGTGAAAAGCCACTTCTCCCCTCTTGACATTCAAACTGTTAAAATAAACAGTGATAACTTAAGTCACCAATTCTTTGAAAAAAAAAAAAAAAAAAAACAACAACAAACAAACAACTATATCTTGTCATGCAAAACTGATGATTAATTGCCACACTGCTTTGGACACAGGGAGCCACAAGGATCAGAAGAAAGAATAGAATTCCTGATGCACCAGCAGCAATGGAAGGACAAAACATGAACAGAACAGTTCGAAGAAGTGAGACCACTCCACAAAGATTCACATTTAGGCTCACAAGAACAATTTTAAAACAGTGCAAACATATTTACAATTTGAACATAAAAAATGTAACCCATCTTGTAAAAAAAAAAACAAACAACAACAACCAAGCACATAACTGCAAGTGAAAATAACATTTTTTCTTTGAATTTTGAGAATATTAACAACCCATCGTATCTTATCAAGACACGCAATACTTCTTAAACAAAAATATTAAAAAGTTTATAACAATAGTAATTACGTTTTACAATTTTCTAAAGTTAATGTAACTAACTACAAAACTTTTAAAGTAGTCTCTTTGATAAAGGTTCACAAATTTAATTCATCCTGCCACGCAAAATTTGAACAACAGTATTCAAAACTTGCAAAAGATGTCTTCTTATTCTTCTCAGAAATAGACTGGACATTTAACTCTTTGGTGTTCAAGTGATAAGTGTGTTGCATCTTTTTCTTCCTAAGATAAGTAGTGGAAAGCAAACAATCTTGGCAATTAATCAAAACATTGAAACGTAAAGATGTTTGGACACTGGTTGATCGAAATGGATTGAAAAATGGAGTGTCTCTAAGGCAATCTTCATGCATTAGGATCACATTTACACTGTTAACATGTTCAGAAGTTGATGTGCATTTCACCCTGAGGAAGGCTGCGGAATGATGGCTGAAATGTTGGCATCTGTGCCTAGGATGCAGTGTCTCCTGGACAATCAAGCAGATACTGATATTCAGAACGATTTCTGAATATCAGCATTTTTGGAGGGTAGTTTAAAGTGCCTTGGCGAGTTTATTTTACTGGGTGCTTAAATGCAGTTATAACATATTTCTTTTCTCCATTTAATTCTCGACAACCTTTACTTCAGTCAGAAATCATATTATAAAATATTCTTTCTACAAGATAACATTCCATTTCAGTTAATAAAAATGCTTGGAGGTATTAAGTGGTCATTTTTTTCAACTTGTGCCACCTCAATTACCTACTTGTAGAAGAAATGTAGATACAAAGGCAAAAGATATTTCTTAAAAAAAAATTCAAGACTTTTTTTATTGATTTTTTAAATCGAATTTGGAAAAATTTTTGTTCAAAAACAGTATTATGAAGAAGAAAATATTTTTAAATAGCAAATAGATGTTTTTTTTCTTGAATTCCAAGCTTCAATTTATTGAAAAATCGAACTATAAAAACACTGTTGTATAGCAGTAGTTCAAAAAGTGTGGGATTAGTGAACTAAAATTTTATTTGCTCAAGAATGTTTATCAGTATAAAACTGGTTTAAAATTTAAAAAAATACACCATAACTGTCTGAACTCTGAGCATTACACTATAGAAGACAAATTTCCATAATAGCTTGCATCTCTGGATTGTGCATCTTTCTTGGTCATATGAGTTTAGGGTTAGAGTATGAAAGTAAAGAAGAAAAAATACCTACATCATTTGTTTTATATTAATCTCACTCATATCATTAATGTCACGTCATCTTACTATTATTCACTGCATCACATCCATACATTCTTTCCTTCCACTAGGGTTCTGGTTCAAGGCAAATGCACAATTTTTTTTGAAGTGATCAGCAATTTTTCTGTACTTTCCCTGTACAATTTTTGCATTTCAATTTCCCTACAATTTCCAGAAATCGGTCACCCTGTTTAATAATTGAACTAACGTTTTGAAATCTACCCTATGAATCTTCAGGTTGGTTATGGAATATATCACAAATTTCAAAAAACAATTGTCAAATAACAAAAATTGCTGAATTAGAAATTCAGAGTTCATTATTATCTTATCAATTACTAAGTACATCTAAAAAAGACCAATACAATACTGAAATGGTTAACAGTTTTTTAATGATACAGAAAAGTATTAAAGTTTAACTAAATACTTCAAGTAATGGGAATAATCTACCTGCTTTAATTTTGCAATATCAATGATGTAACATATTACAATACTATTTAGTCACATCTTATTCTATCCTAAAGATTTCTTCTCATTTCCAAAATGGCCAATTTTATCATTTATTTATGAGACACTTAATTCAAACGACTACTTTTAAGGCCAGTGATATTCTAATTTTCCAAAATAATTTTTCAAACAAAATTCTTGGATCAAGTTGTGAGGAAGTATAGCCAACTAATCTAACTAAATAGCTTGCACCTTCCAACTTTATCAAAACTATCAATTAACAACAGACAAAAGTTCTTACAGGGCACAATACAACATAACACAGCTGCTGTTGCATCTTCCATACCAGCTACTGACCCTCGTAGCTCCGGCTGACATGGGCTGGCTAGGACAACGGGGAGGAAGACTGGGGAGAGAAATACCTACTGCGACTAGAGCTGGCGCCGGAGCGCTTGCCCGCCGACCGGCCCGTGCTGGCACGCCTACCGTCCCAAGAAGGGGGGTACGCCGGTGCTGGCATCGGGGCCAGCCCTGCCGAAGGCTCAGACAGCGGGAAGGAGTAGGTGCGTTGGTGCGTGGGAGCGCCCAAGGGTGCGTTGTTGTTGTTCGTGGTGGTAGTGGTGGTGGTGGTGGTTGTGGCGTTGCCGGTGCCTCCACTCCCTGCCCCGCCCACTGAGCTAACACACATGGCTGCAAACACCACAGCGAACTCACTCACAAAGTGGACGGAATGCCTTGGACACGATCACCGGCGCGTGCACACACACAGGTAGGCATTACATATTCCAACACTGTTACCACTTAGGCATGCAGCAAGTGGTTAACTAGGCATGACCAGTGTCTCAAGCAGTAAGTTTTAAGCTTAATGTCGTATGTCATTCAAGGTCTCTATCCAGACTTCAACTTTTGTTAGCAACAGAGGCCAAATAAGCAATTGTTCTTTACACCTTCAACCCATTCATTCATATAAATCAACACCAGGACCAAAAATAATTACAAATTATAAAGTTAACATATTAGTTACTGAAACAAGCTATTTCACAAGTACATCTCAAATTTTAAGTAACTGAACAAACAAGTAAAAAATTTAAAGATTTAAGTTTTGCAATGTATAAAAATTACTATTTTCAGTTTTCTTTTAAACATTTCAAACTATGATCTACGGCTTGCTTGAAGGTAATAAATGGTGAAATTCAGAAGATATGAATAAAATGTAATCAATGATAGTTTTAAAACAGTAAAAGGACTTGTCACAAACCACGGCTTCCAATTTTTAATTTGAAATTTGAGATGCTTATGTAAGACTTCTCTAAAGTTTAAGTCCCAAAATATACCATCTTTCACCAAATAGGAAACCATGAAGCAACATTTTCAATCATCTCACTAATCTCAAAAACTAACACTAATTTCAATTTTAGTACTCCCCTGGTTGGAAAAATAGAATTGTATTAAGAAATATAGTGGAAAATCTATGGAAAGTTCTTTTGGTTTCTTTGGTTACTAAGAGTAAAAATGAAGGATGACCACACAATTAAATTCTCAGGAAATACAGTGAAATCTCATTAGCATGTTCTTTAGGGACATTTTGAACGTGAAAGGGGCAAAGCATTTTATTGAAAAATGCTCAATTTGTTATTTTCAGGAGATAAACTAACTTAATAATTGCAAATAATAACACAACAAAAACTAAATTACAGACAAATAATACTACAAATAACGCCAGAGACATAGACATCTGTCTATCAAAATCAAAGAAACACACGCACAGAAAGATGCTGGGGATAAAGAGTAGAACACGTTCCTCTAGTTCTGGATTTGAAATCAAAATGTTTGAAAATACATTGTGTTGTCGCGTGGCCACAGACAGCTGGCGCCTGCGTAAGCAAAATTACGTAGCTCCACCTCAAAAAGAGCATCTCAGCAGTAAAGGCCTACATTACAGGTTGACCTCTGCATGGCAGAGGACTAGCTCATGAGCTAGTCACCACTAGGTGGTTCAGATTGACCCAAATTGGCCCTGCTGACGTCCCTTCACCCCTAGTCTGTCCATTTTGGCCCAAACTGACGCTGCCGATATCCTTCCATCTCTCCATTGGTTCAGATCGACCCTAACTGACCCTGCCAACACTCCTCCACCATGCTAGTCCAGACTGACCCTCCGGGGGGTCCTGCTAGCAGCTTCCCGCCGTGTACCCTTCTGATGGCTCTCCTCTGGAGAACAGTGAGGCACAGTGAGGCAACAGCTACGTCACGTGCCAATGTAACATCACCCCCATAAACTGTTGTTTGTCATGACTGGGGTCATCCCTGGAGTTATTGCTTCCTCTCACCCTCCTTAGGCCTTTAGGAGTATAGGGAACGGCCCAGAAGGCACCTGCTGCTCTCCCACTTGTGGTGCTAGACCCTTCTCCCATGACAGTAATTACTCTCTGAAAATGCTCTCTCTATACTCTCTGGCACTCACAAGAATCTTAAAAGTTCCTTCAAAATACACACATTGAAGATGATGATGCCGCTGTACGCATGAATCACAGAATATGTTTCCAACAAACTTTAAAAGTGCTCTGTGGGATTGTTAAATGTGCAATGAATAATTTATCAGAAATGAGACTAGGATTTAGAAATAAGAATGTGCTAAGCAGGAAAACAGTACAAAGAATATGCTAACAAGATTCCACTGTAGATGTCAAGATTTTAACCGTCAACTAATGTTCTTTCCTAAACAGAAAAAATTAAAATCCAGAATTTTGTCCATAATGCTTATCAGCAAAAATAGTCAAACTTTGCCTCAACTATTCTACTACGTGCTTCATAGACAGGTGTCCATGGAATGAAAGGACAGCAGTAAGTAAGTGAGCTCTAGGAAAGTTTCATCAAATTTTGCTTGAGTAAAAAAATCAAATGCACATGTGGTTGATATTTTGACAAAGAAATTTCATTTTAACTGCTAAGGTTTATTAGTGGGAGCCAAAAGACATGGGGGGGGGGGGGGATAAATAATTTCCCATGTTTGCTGGCCTATTAATTGAGTACCTGTCCTAAATTCCAATTCCCAACCTCTCTACCATAATGTGTGAAACTCCATGGCACCACAGGCATGGAGATTTCTGAAACAGCTAAAAATCATCTACTTTATTTCCTTTCTCCTATGAATTTAATTCAAGGGCATAACACACAAAATGCAGGGATGGATTTATAATTGACAGAATAAAAACAAAAATCACACTATCTTTCTGTTTTAGCTCACCTTACCTTAAATATACTTGTAATAAGTATCCAAAACAATTTTAAGGATATTTTAAGTCAAATTTACAATGTTTGGTAGACTAATTACTACTTCCAAAACAATGGTATTCACTGTATTGTGCTTACACACATCTTTGTATAACTATTTGGGTTAATAATACAAGTTGCAATTTTGAGAAAAGTTAATCTGGGCAATTGTCGACACTGGTCATGGCCACAGTCATGAATAAGATATCCAAAACAGCTTCACCAGCATTACAGCACACAAAACAAGACATACAAAATATGCAAGAAAGGATCTCATTGTCAGAAACCAAAACATTCAAAACATTTCATTTTATTGAATTCTTGAACACCACTCCTAATTCAGCAGTGAAGAACCAACTCAAATTTATACTGGTGGAAAGCAAAGAAAAGAAAACATCTGTTAAAGTAGCATATAAATAAGGTCACTTTCTTTTCACACAGAAACAACTGAAAGTGAGAGTAGATGTCCAAATGTCTGATTGTTTTAGCACTAGAAAAGAAAGAGCATATGCTCAACACATATTTTCAAAAGATCCGTTTACATAAAAGCAGCAGAATGTTGCTCATTCACTACTAGATAAAACCATTGTGGTTCTACAACATGTTTACTTGAGAGAAGACTAATAAGAATTCTAAGGTTGGTAGATTTCAGTTAAGTAGCTGTTATGACTAAGCATGAACAGTTTCATCACCACATTTAACACTTCAAACCTAGCATTACTCAGAATGGCAATTCTATCACTTCATGGGAAAAACTTCAGGCACTATTCACATTTGAAAGTACAAATTGAACACTAATTTAATTTGAAAGAAAGAGGTACTTCTTACTTTCAAATGTTCAAACGTTACAATTTTTTGACAACTTCTGTAACAATTGTTAGATGTGACTACACCCATTTCAAGATCAAATTAATATAAATTGCAAAATTAGGAAAACTAACTTGCATCAAAACCATTTACAACATTTATTTTTCATACTGCTTATAAAAAAATTAATTGATCAAAAAATACACCACCCTTTATTCATCAGTTGGCACATGTATGCAATATCAGATGGATTTTACCCACAAAGTTTGAAAGACTGAAAGACTTTTCATACTGTGATCAAATAAATGTCATCATAGTACGAAAAGTACATAGGTCATTCAATAATTAAAGAAACAAATTGGTCTGGAGAAAAAACAGTAGGTAGGGCAAGTTTGATAATTTTAAGACTTTAAGTTGCCATTATTGGGATGAGCTCTGACCATCTGGAGGATCAGCATTGCTGTATTCATATCCTCAAAATTAAGTTAAACGATGGCGAGTCCACTTCAAAATTCCACATTGGTTGAACAATGTGGAATTAGATTTGTTTTGTACTTGCTGAAGGTGAAAAACCAGCTAATATATACTCTAGAATGACTAAAATGTATGGTGAAAGTTGTAAGAATCACAAGAATTTTTAAAGGTGGGTAGGACAGTTCAACAGAGGTTGAGGCTCAGAGACAGACAAATGCCGTTCTGGACACACAGCAGCAGCAAACGTCATGTTGACTGTGTTTGGGTATGCTGTATGTGCGTGTTTTTGTGATTATCTCGAAGAACAGCATATAATAAATAGTCAATACTACTCAGATATGCTTAGAACAAGATGAAGTCAGTCATGAGAGAGAAACATTGTGAATTTCAGAGGAGAGATGTGATTATCCAGCAAAAAAATGCATGTCCTCATTCTGCTCAACAAAGCCGTGAAACCATCGACAAAGCAGGTTGGGAGGTACTGCCTCATTCCCCTTACAGCCCCAATTTAGCAACATCTGATTTCCATTTGTTTGGTCCACTGAAGAAGGCATTATCTGGGAAGACGTTCCAAAATAACCAGGTTGTCAAAAAATTTGTAGGAAATTGGTTCAAACACCATGATAAAGTTCTTTGCAGCAGTTATTAAAAAAGGTGGTAATCTGTTGGGACAAGGGCATAAATGTTGGATTACATTAAAAAATAGGGAAAGTCCTGTTTTGTAAAAATTAATATTTATTTCTCCAGACCAATTTGTCTCTTTAATTATTGAATGACCCTTGAATATATATAAAATAAATAGTAACTATCCCAGAAGATAACACGATCATGACAAATATTTTTTTTCTTCTTTTTAATACGACCTAAGTCCCATCTAAGAATTAGAACCTATGTGTCCTACAAGAAACAATGGTGAAGATGATTAATATGATCAAAATCAGCTAAGGTTGTTTCTTATAGAGCACATAAGTCATAATTCTTAGAAGGGCTTAGTCTTGGGTCATATTGAAAAGAAAGAAAGAAAGAAAAAAAAAAAAAAAAAGAGAGAGAGAGAAGAAAAAAAAGGAAGAACTATTCATCGATTCATGTTATTTCAGAGATAGTTACTATTTATTTGATTATATACTTTTCAGACTATAATGTCATTAATTTTTAAGTTAACCAATCTCTGTCTAAAATAAATAATTCTCAACATCATCAGGCAAGGATTGATGAAAAAACACATAACAAGTTTATCAATAGATATGCATGTTCAGCACACTCACATTTTATTGACTTTGTTACACATAATCTAATATATTCATTATTAGCTTGCTTTCTAAAACTAATAACGCATAATGCATGTAACGATCTACTGGAATTTAATTATGTAATGTAAATATCTTTCTAAAGTGAACAATTAGTCCGTGAATTATTCAAATAAATAAATATTAAGGAACATAATTTTATGTTTTGTAAGAAGATAATTTTTCCCAAATATTTTTGTTTAAACTCTCTTCAGATATAAAATAAATGCTAAAGAATTTATTCACTACTAATTTCTAGATATAATTTTTTAACACTTTGTTAATAACATTTTTTTATTAGAAAATCCCACAATTACTGGAAACTTCAGTGACTTGCTTTGGTGAAAGAAATGGTTTGTAAACGGTGTTTTGGGACTCTGCTTTTTCATTTAACTGATAAATATTAATTACTCGTGAAACCGTTTCTAATACTGAATGGCTAGGAAGTGCTTGAGACTTTTCATAGTTGTTTTATTTTACTTGTAGGTTCATTTGCCAAATCTTTATCCACATTTGGCTACATGCGAACTGTCAGTACTGCAACTTCTGATATTTCAAAATATGGCACCTACTGTAAGGTTAAACAGTTTGTAGTGATCATGATCAATCACAAAGAATGTAAATCAATATTTAAAGTGAATAAATCTCCATCTTTTTACCCAACTGCAAGACAAAAGAAGGTTTAAGATTTTTCGCACTGTCTTTCTGAAGTTCTTTTTCTCTCTCATGTTTTCAATCAAGTCAATGTAAGGTTACTTAGAAATCAAGCAGATGGAGACTAACAGGAGAAAGCATTGAGTGTCAAACACCAACTAATTTTTCTGCTTAGTCAATATTTTGAAATTTACACAATGCACAATGTTTTTCAGGAGTTATGCTCTAAGATTCAATTCTTAATACATTGTACAGCTGTTGCATTTTTTCAGTCTGAAACATGAGATTGTTGAAAGAGTGTTTTTTATCCCGTGTAAAACTTGTTGTGTCATTTGAAATTCAATACTGCATACATTGCACTCCTAAATGATACAATAGTTTGTGGATTTAGTGGGTACAGCAAATACTAAAGTAATTTCAGTTGACTTTTTTCAGTCATGTTTCTAGTTACTTATTTAAATAATCATCTTAGAGTGAGTTATGAACTCCAAAAGATGACTATGCTCAACCAGCTACTTAAGTGCTCAACTGAAGATGCTCCAATTTCCTTTTTGCCAGACAACAATGGCAACATAAACAATGGAGGATTCCTTGCTTGCCTTATGCATTTTCTCTAAATGTAGTAAAGTCAAAATCATAATAATTCCACAATTTAATTAGTACCTATCAGATATTCCTCAGAACCAATCATTCACTGTATTTTACGGAAGACTTTAAAGTGTTGCTTCTTGTCCGTCTTGTTTGTGTATTCAACTTGCCGTAAATTGGAAATTTAATCATGAGTACTCATCTCTTCAACTGCTGAATGTTGGAACATTAACTGTAACTGCAATTTCAGCAATAAAAGCCACAGCCATGCATAAAAGCTTCCAAACAAGCAATTATCATGCAACGCAATTCCAATTCAAAACCACAAGCAGCAAAAACAAAGTAAATAAAAATTAAATCCAAAGACAAACACACACTTATGACAAAATTAAGAAGCTGATCAACATCATGTAATAAAATGTGCAGAGTAAAAATAAATGCTGGTTGTCGATGTTTCTGTAGAAACAACATCAATATTAATGAAACTTGTGTACCAACTGTGTAACCATATAAATCAATAAGAACTTATTGTTTTATTAAATTCAATTGAGGAAAATTCTGAGGTCAGAAATGAAAGTTTGCAGAGGAAAGATCTTTGTACAGGATCTCTTCACAAAGGTGACCAATAATGGTTCAAAAAAGAATAGCACATTATTCCTGTTCATTGTTGAATGTTCCATAATATCATTTCTTAAAAAAGTATCTTCACAAATAAAATTGATTACTGTCTACAAATAACAGCTAACTTTGAGTAACTTGAAGTAATAGGAAAAAGTTTCCATAATATCTATTATTCTTTGTTCAAGCCAGTGGACAATTATTTTGACAGTTTCTAAAAAGGTTGAATATAATTGAAGACTACACTGCTTTGCGAAATGTTTTCTTCCACCAGCTGTATGTGCAAGAGCACAAGCTGATTATGACTTGGAAGAGTCAGTTCAAGAATGCAGTAGGAGGTTAAAGAGTTTTATTAGGGGATTCAATTAAGTAATGATCCTGTCACTAAATATAATATTGTAAGAATTGATAAAAATGTTGAAAAGAATGTGAAAATATACATGAATTCTTTAATAAATTCAAAGTAAGGCCTTGCATGTGGAAGGTAAATGAACAACTCGCAATTGCTGAATACCGAAGAACCACACTATTCACTTTCAACTAAATTTGCAATAAATTGACTTTTAAGCAAAGAATAATCAGTGAAAGTTAATGTTTCTTTAAATAGGTTTGTATCATTCTAACTACATAAATACATTTACTTCACGTGAACTTTCTCCAGTCGGCAACAAAAATAATAGGCAGTACTACATCTGTAGAACTGCCTATTGTTTACAAATTAGCCAACTGATGCATCATGAAAGTGAATTACTTCTTAATGTTATGACCACTCCCCAATGATTTGGCAGGAACTAGTGTCAAAATAATTGCTCATATGTCCAAACAAAGTAGAAGATATATTGGAAATTTGACACCTTTCAGGAAAATTGTATCAAAATTCAGTAATTAGCTATATATGTTACTGATTTTCGTCATGATTAAAAACATGTATACTTGAAGAACCTCTGAAAAATTTACTTCAAAAATAAATTATAAGTGAACATCTCTTCATTTTCCTCCCAGATATGAATTTATTTCAAAGTCAACCCTTCTTAAATATTCAGATGCTGTTTGGAAGATAAGCTAGTTAAGAGAAGAGAGGGCAGAGGATAGAGGAGAGATTTGGAGACTTATTCTCACAATTAACTCCACCAGACTTAAGAAGAGTTTGAAACCAGTTCCAAGATACAAAATTTTAAAAAATTTTAGAAACACAAATCTTCAATTTTTAAAAGTATCATGAGGATTTAGTATTTAGTGGAACCTCCATCCATTATTTTCCAAATGTATAGAAAAAATGTTGAATGCAGGAAAAGTATTAATTAAGGTGACTATTAAACACAGAAGCTGAGAAGTCTGTTATTCTTCATTTTGCAATTGACTTTTCTGTGGGAAATATTTAGAAATGTAATGTTCTCACCTTGGGATTAAATTCATGAAAAAGCAATTTAAAGTAATTTAAAAACAAGCTTTTGTTTAAGCAACATTTGGAAATGACAGTATTCACGTGAATATAGGCTGAAAACCATTATGAAATATAACTGCATTATTGTTACAATATGTATCATTTCATTTTTAATCCAAAGAATTAAAAATTTCACTGAATTTCCTACCTCCTGCTTTTCACATCATCGGAGTGGGAAATATTGCTCAGTCACATGATCAATGCAGTCAAATGAGAGTTATAAGAATGATGCTGCAGGAATTAAAAAACGCTCGTTTGAAAGGACTAAAATGGTAAGAGGTACATGCAGGAAATAAATGTAGGAAAATAGATGGAGATTCTACTGCAATTTATCTTTAGTGGTACTGTTGGAAAAACCATGAAGGCCACGAAAAAACTTAAGAGAGAACCAACACAATCAGCTCCAGAAGTAAGTCTGTACAAGTTGCTTCACGATGAATACCTGACACGGAATGTCTCCTCTGGGACGGCCGAACTGCTGGCGTGGGAACCGGGGGATGGTGGAGTGGAGCCACGCGATGGTGAGTATGGTGGCAGTGGTAACTACCAGGCAGGCTACCGATGCAAACTGAAACCAACAACCAACCAACATCGCCCACAACTTCACACTTACACACAAACATAGCAGTAGCAACAGCCTCAAATAACCACACATAAGCCGTGAATAAGAGCAAACTTTTCACATAAAGAAAAGTAATATCCCTTATAAAAACATAGGAGCAGCAAAATATAACAAAACATCAAGAAGCAAAACCTTGACAGTTGTTAGCCTTTAGCTCCCTTTTGGCTCCTACACCATGTTAACATCAGAACAGCAGAAACCACATTCCGTAATTAGAATGACACTTAACAAAAATCTAAGATCCGCGAGTTCTACGACATCTAACATACCACTAAAAATTACTCTCCCATTCACACCAATCAAAAACACTGACATTTAACACAAAACAAATTACATGTGAATGTAATATTCTGTATTCATATAACAATTACACAAAATCCACACAAATGTCACATGTAATCTTCTGGGCACCACCACATGCATACTGCACAGCTACCACAAAAACTATGCTATATCCCACATTGGCCAAACAACAACATTTTTGCATAACCACATGCCAGTCTAAATTAACCATCACCATGCATCAAGGGTTTCTTTGCTTGCTTCCATGATTATTAACATCTTTCAATTATAAGCAACTATCACATAGATGTTATTTCTTATCTGTTTGGTAGAAGATATCTGGCTGCAAAGAAATGGCTTTCCATAAAACATGAAACACAATCTTGCTTACCTCCCTGTCTCAAGTACAGTCACAAGTGTAAATCTGCAAAAAATTTCACCTCCCACCTCCAATTTTGATGCACCTTTTCTAATTCCTTTCTTTTTATGCTCAGATTCCTCCCCCCCCCATCCCTCCTCAGACCAGCATGACCTTTAAAAGTCAATAAAGACAGACAAAACAGGGACATCAAAAAAAGTGACATATTGTGTAAATTTTATGCTGTATTATATGACAGCTCAGAACATCCGATTAAAAAGAAATACTTTTTTTTTGACCCTGCCAGGCAATCCTAGTACAATTCTTCAAAATTCTTTCAGCACAAATGAGTGCAACTACTGTGAATACTCTGAACAGCCCAGTTTGGTGATGTAAAATCAAATCTTTTGATCTGAAGAACATGCTAGACAAAAGGTAAAAAAAAAATAAAAATAAAAACAGTTTGCCCATCCACTTGCAAATGAAAAGAAACATTAAAAGAAAAAAGTGTCATCAAAACTGCAAATAAGAAGTTTCTACAAGTTTGCCATCCTGAAAACTTACTGTTTTCAAACTAGAATGAAAGTAATATAATATGCTGCAGTGTCCCAAATTGACATTTTCTTTCTAATGATTCATTAACACATCCCAAAAAACATCTCTTAAACATGATCAATACTACATTACAAAGAATATTATTCTTAGTAATGAACACCTTTTGATTCTGATCAAATTTCAGACACAAATATAAAATTTCTCAGTGGCACTGTGGTTAATTAACCCAATAAAGCAACAGCAACAAAATAAAGCAGATTCAAGAGCACTCTACAGCACAGTTTTGTCCTGCCTACTTGCTACAAACTACCAATGTATAAGCAAAGGAAGCTTCTAAACACCAACTCAACTACCAAATTCTTTTCATTTTTTAAATTTTTTTTATGTGCTAGCAGAAGATTAAATAGAAAGGTAGATATAGCCAATATACCCTGACTATGCAGAGCTTCTGGGGTAGAAGGTGACATGGAAGGATGTTCGGTGTATGTAGCTGCTGGTTGAGCACGGCTGGGCACAAAGTTGAGATGAGCACCGGCCCGAGAAGCTTCTTCTGCAATAAGAAATACCAATCCGTCAAAGAATAATGTTATGTTTGTGAGATAAATGAGATAAGGAAAGGAGGATTAGTTAGTTTCATCATTCATTAACACAAACATTTTTCATTTCATAGAAGAATTTCAAATCTTTTAACTGCTTAACTTTAGTGCGGCTCTAGTAGTTTAGCAGTCAAGAATGTCAATAAGCTTCAATGTAATGAGTGGATGAAGATGACGATTTCTCAATTCTGGGGATAAACTTGCTATTTGCTAGAACGCTTCATGAAAAATCATTCTCTATGTTATGAGCACGTGTGCAATTAAAACTTCACACCTACCATTCAGAATTCAGAAAAGGAGCAATATTGTGTAATTAAGAAACTGTAACACAGATGTAGCAAAAGTATTTGCAGTCGGTCATGAAACATGAACACAAAAGTACATCACATATTACGTCCCTACAACAACTACATATAAACAAATTAATAAAACTAAATTGGGAAAGTAAACGTTAAGCTACCTGACTTATGGAACAACATAATATATTTAACGTAAATATATTAAATGTTTTACATATAAAACATTTGGTCTTATGATTACGAATGTAAAAACTATAAACGTCAGTTGAGTTTACCAGTTCTAAAATTATGCTATTCCAAAACTGCGTCAGAAGTGACTAGTTTTCCCCCCTAATATTTATACATTCTCTCTCATACCCGTCTTCACTTTTCATGGAAAGTCATGTTTTCATGTCTTTGTCAGCTCGTAATATTTTATTCGCATGTGTTCAGTACCTTCCGTTTGCCAATATTTCATTAGTATCGCTCGCTCCTATCATCACTAATTTTCTTGAATGCAATTATCCCCCCTCTTTATACACTTGTTTCGTTAATTACCATAAATAGTTTGTTAAAATTCTCAATCTCAATTCAATATCCTGGATTTGTTTATCATTTTGAACATTTTTTTAAAGAACTTAAGAGCAGCAAAAGTGCAGCAGACACAAAATGATTAACTTCAATTCCATGGAGAGACAGCTTAGAGGCTGTCTATTCTCCAACACTCATCCTTCCACTTGTTCTGATGTATTCACAAAACAGAACAACAAAACAAATTCAGTTCACATTTAAATCCATTAATATTAATGGCTTCAACCTTGAAGCAGCAGGAGCGTCAGTTGAGAGAACCTGTTAATATTCCTTTTAGATATCCTGGAGGCAACGAAATTTGAATAACACAATATGCTGTGTCCGATTCAGGAAAAGGAAATTGCTCCGAGACCTGCTGAATCATTCATCAGATGCAAAGAAAAGAACACCTGAAGGGCAATACCTGATGTGGAGTAGTACGAAGATGTTTTCACTGGACCCAAGTGACTTGTCTTCCGAGGGATCATCGTGATAGGCTTTGACGCCTCAATGGCAGAGGACGAGCGGGTTCGAGGCCTCGGAACCACATCCTCCTTCGAGCTGTTGTTGCTCATGGCACTGCAAACCCAACACATTGCGATCAAATGAAAAACAAACAGAAAAACAAAAAACTGTCTGGAGATGTGAAAAACCAAAAATTGGAGATATGAATGATCATGGCATTGTTATTTGGTGGTCATGTAGTTGAAAGCGATAGTTGATGTGACCACACATTTAAAAATTCTTTTTTTTTAATTTTATTTTTTATTTATTTGTCTTGTGCATTTATTTATTTATTTAGTCAAAAACAGTCAAAAACTGTATGTGACGTACATTATTGCTAATTCTCACCTCAAAATAGCAGCATGCATATTCTGGGCAATGTTGGGATCTTCTGTTTGCATCCAAAGGTCACCTGCACCAGTGCAAGCTGACCTGCCTACTTCCATGTAGAAAAAACAGTCCGAGTGCCCACATCGCCGAATGCACATTAACTGCAAAATAGACACCAAAATTTTCACATACATCTAGAAAGCCATTCTGGATGGATTTTTAAATTAACTCATTCAATTATTGATTAAATTGTATAACAGTAGAAGGGTGGCTAGCGAATCTGAATTTTAAGGTTTTCAAGATTCCTTCAAATATTCAGGCTCAAAAACAAATTTTCTAGATTTCGCTTCACACTGTGAAGATGTTTCTAGAAAGACAAAAATCATTTCATTAATAGGCACAATGACAAAATATCAAGTTTTAAATTCTGATCAAGGGGATCAGAAAAACAAGAGTCCTTTAACTGTACTAGCTGCAGCCCTTGCCTGGTGCTGCAGTACTCAGCAGGAAGCCAAGCCAGTCAAGGAATGGTGCAAATATTACATATTTTCAAATTCATAAAAACATATTTTTAGAACTAATCACGCTCTACAAGGAAAACAAACTAATCTTTAGTTTGCCATTTAGTTTTGAACCCATTGCAGGAAAGTGAAACAAATCCTATACAAATCCTGGCCTGCTGCACTGTCACAGCGCATTGCACTCCCTGAGCAAGTGAAGTAGCGTGGAAATAAAATGCAATATTTCCTACATATTCTGTCTGCATTCACACCCATTCCAAGTACAAGCAAAAATTATCCACTCGTTTGTCCTCTTCAGTGAAATTCCATTTGAACATCGTGGTACATGACTAACGGACTTACAACTTCCAGGGCATTTGTGCGAAAAACAAACAAACTCGTGTTGGCCCTGCCGATCTCGTCAAAGAAGCCGGGTTAAACCGAAACTTAGAAAAGTCGGCCGTTCACAACGATCGTTGTTCCGCCAAAACCAGCTGGCCCGCTCGCGGACATCCTCACCCTGAATAGATGAAACATCGTTGTCGACGTTTCCAAGATCCATTTATTGAAGCCTTTTAACATCAGTTGTTTCGTGTTCGATGTTTTATTTACGAATAAAATTCCAGATATTAGTAAATTCAACTTTCTTTAATTCAGACCTGTGTCCAAGGGTAAAAAATAAATTGAAACTAGATTTCTTCGAAAAATGAAGTTTATTATATTTGTATCATTCCGTCAGATAATCAAGGTTAATTGAATCGCTTGGTGCGGAAACCCCACATGTCCATTTTGTTTTACAGATTTTTTAGATACGTTGATCACACGATATAAATCCTCATCGACTGGTATAAAAGTCCCTTATGTCCGCCGCGAACCGAGTTCTACCATACGGCTTAAGTTTTGTACCATGGACTCTCAATTACAAAATTAATAAACAATGACCGCCAGAATACCTCCCCAGGCTCA
This sequence comes from Teleogryllus occipitalis, assembly GCA_011170035.1. Lineage (NCBI taxonomy): Eukaryota > Metazoa > Arthropoda > Insecta > Orthoptera > Gryllidae > Teleogryllus > Teleogryllus occipitalis. Next base: position 65,533 of record BLKR01009293.1, read on the forward strand.
ATCTTCAGGTGTATTCAGCCGATCATGGAGGGGGGTTATTGATTTTTGTTGAATATAATATTAATTATATTATTTTAAATTTTATAAATGTAATAACATTTGTTATTAAATTTAAATGATTTTTGTTGCATATATGATACTATACAATATTATTTTTTAAATAACTACATATTTCTAACACACGCACGCACGCACATTTAAATCAATTTTCCCAAATAAAAGAAGGTAACATACGAAAACTATAAGCCTTTTTTTGCGCGGAGGGGGGGCATGCCATCATGTCACTAAGATTCAACTACAATTATTTTTTTAACGAAAATGTATAGTTAATTCCCATTACATGATCACTAACTGAAGGAGAAAAAGCAGGATGAACTGTGGTCACCGTTATCACTTTCACAGACAAGTACAGAAGCATTCAGCGGCATTTCGGGCCCTGTGTTAAAACGTCTTTTGTAGTATAATCCACACAAGTTCCCTCAGGCTCTCATTTCGCTAGCTGCGAGAGGACTGAGGGTTTTTTGGAGGGCAGGGGGAGGGGGGAGAGGAGCAGTACTTCAAAATCGAAACTTGTTAATTGACGCAAATAATTTCTATTACAGGGGAGCGAAATATTCGCGTTATTAAATATTAAGAATGCTCAAGTACGTTGGTAAAAGAATTCAATAATCGTTAATTCCAACTCCGTTGGTGTGAGGTAGAAAGGTAAGGAAGGGCTCAAAGAACATGCTAATATAATAACTGCATTAACTGAAGGAAACTAGAATCTGTTCATCGCACTTACCCCGAACTCGTACGTGTCCCTGTTGGTCTTCTCTTCCTGACTTTTGCTGACTAGACTCAGGGTTTTGTCCGTAAGGCAGAGCAAGTAGGGACCCAGGATGTGCCTGCTGTTGCCGAGGCCCTTCTTCTGCACGGTCACTTGCCACACGTGCTCTGCGAACACACCAACACCACACGTCACACACACACATTCACACGGAGTGGCTGCGATAGCCCAGTGGCAACAGGGCTGCCTCTGCAGCGTCGTTGGCCGGAAGGTCGTAGGGTACGAGTCTCTACAGGGGTGGTTTTTCCATGCTATCTTCCTAGAAGGTAGGGAGTTTCTGAAGGAGAGAATTCTAGCGACCTGCTGCTCTGATCGGTAGTTGTTTTCTCCTATCACTATCAGGCGAATGCCGGAGCAATACCTTAAACGGGCTGCTTTCCTCATCCTCTCCCTTTTCATACGTACACATAAACATGCCTTACATACATGTACGGAGACAGTAACATGCACGACACTACAAAAACCGTCGGGCGCTGAGAGCTTGTCCCGTCTGGGGCGGTGCCTCTCAACGGAAGAGACCTAGCGGGAAAAACCAGGCAAGCCGACGTGTAGTTCGCCACCGGGTCTCACGTGGCAGCGAGAGAGGAAAGCCCTCTCTCGTTTATAGCCTGGCTAATGACTTAAGTAGCGAACGCATCCAGAAGCAACAAATACACACTAGGCCCGCTTTACCCAAGGGTGGATTGATTCTTTCGGACTGGGTTGGTGGGGAGATCTATAGTTCTCCGGCTAAAACTAAAGAATTCTGGCAGATGAACACTGCGCACTTATTTAATAGTTTTGCGCATTTCGCGCAGTTGTTTCCCAAATGGGCGACCTATGAACTTCGATTTTTATAACATGGCGCATGAGAGCCTTTCGTCGTGATGGAATACGGCACGGCTTTTCGCATCTTTCTCGGTCGTGCCGTTAATGTCACTTCTTGATACAGTCGCGATCATGCGGCATCTAGCGGCACGACCGAGAAAGACGCGAAAAGCCGTGCTGTATTCCATCACGAAGAAAGGCCCTCACGCGCCATGTTATAAAAACCGAAATATAGTCAGGTCGCTTTGCCATCCACCTCTGGGTGGCAAGGTTAAAATCCTGGTCAATCCAAATCCATGTGGAATTTACGATGAAGGAAACTGGTTCGCAATATTTTTTTCCGACGGTTTCCCAAGTCTCTCATGCCACCACTGCTCCATCACCATAACCCCCATATCACCTACAAAGTTGGGGACAGAAGATCGTAATATTCGAGTTGGCCCCGAACGATGACCGCTCGCCAGGCCGGTGTTTCATGCAGAAACTTTGTATAAAGAAGTTACACTTTGATTTATTCAGTGTCGTTTGACATATCAGCTCGCTAGCTTAAACGTCACCAGTGACGTCATTATGTTCAAACTCCCGATTGGATGAAACCGTAACAGCTGTCAAAGGACACTAAATAAATCGAAATATATCGTAGGAAAGGACCTGGTCAACAGGTCGGAAAACGAAAGTAAGTCAGGCTGGACGATGGCATTGCAAGAGGTTGAGTCGAAGCATTTAAAACTGCAAACGAACGCATGAACTAATTGAGCACATGATCTACCGTTATGCAGCCGGCAACAGCCCAGCAGTAGCTGTCAAATCGGTCTTCTCAGAGTAATCTCTAAATGGGGTGTGTTAAATGCGTGCGCAGATACACAAGAGATGCGAAACTCGAACTGCGCATGCGCAGAAGATCGATAGTGCTTTCGATTGCTTTAATGTTTGAGAGCGCTAAAACTTCCCATTATGCATGCCCTATTAATAGCTATTAATAGCTGTTCAGTGTTTCAATTCACTATGTTTAAAAAAAATTCAACTATAATATAGGCACATCAGGATTTTCCTCTGGAGGGGGTTGTGGTTCCAGTTAGAGTCTAGCCGAATTCATGTTTGCTAATAAACAATTTTTCATTTATTACGAATATGAAACTTTTTTGTTGACTTACCCTTAATAGTTACTATGTAAACGACTGATATATTAGTCTTCTCTAATTGAGAACATTAGTAAAAGCTATATTTTTAATTTCATTGGCATCGGGGAAGGGGGGGATGAGGCCTCAGCTCCAAGGCCCCCCCCCCTTAGGTGCGCCACTGAACTATAAACAAAAACCATGCTTAGTACTAATTAGGGCGTCATAAGAGACTTCTAAGAACTATAAATAGGCTTACATATGGTTTCAACCATTCTTTGCCTGTGCATTTCTAAGTTTGACTGACTTCACCCTACAGAGCGTGTCGTCCTAAACGTTTCTTGGGGTGTAATAGTTGAAAAAACTCGGTGTGATACACCATACCCCTAAGGGTTCGCTGAGGGAAAAAAATCCCATTCGCAGGGTCGGATTAAGGTACTGCAGGTTCCCAAGCACAAAATCTAGTTGAGTCGCCCTTCCTAAAAAAAATATCCTCCGATTTACTAAATAATAATAAAATATACAATTTTCAATTGGTAGATGCCAAATATTTTAGTAACTATTTGAGACATACAAACATGTCAAAAAATATGACACCCCCCATGGATGGGGCCCCTAGGCAACTGCTTATTTTGCTTGTAGGTAAATTCGGCCCTGCCGCTACGTTTCTCCAGCGCATGACTCGTTTCCGGACGTCATTATTTCATCCGTTAACGGCAACGCCCGCCCTCCAGTGGCGGATTCAGAGGGCCATGCCCCCCCTCCACCATCGATTTTTAGAAGTAATTTTACGCTATCCAAAATCAAAAATATGTTTCATGACATTCAAAACAGTACACCCATTACGAACACTGCAAACCTTCGTTAGCACGAACTTGCTTAACATTAATTTCGCCGTAACACGAACAAATTTGGTACTCTGGCAAGCAAACAGTACGCTGGCGTCGTAAGCCGAATTGCTTAACTACACTTCGAGAAGTCACGGAGGTTAAGCAACTTTAGATATCGCGGGTTCCTGGATGGGAGACGTCTGGGAACCCCGGGATCTAACAGCTTCGAGCCTCTGGCCGACGGGATAAATGGCAATGACTAAGGATTTCTCCACTACGTTCGACGCCAGTAGGTAGTTATACACAGAACGTTATTATCAATTAACGTAAAAATTAAAATACGGATTTCTATTATCGAATATTTTTTAATTTCAAGCTAACATATCAAAAATATCTAGGAGAGAGAGGTCCGAACTGAAATCGGTACCCCTTAGAAATACTTACTGGATCTACCTTCGTCCTCCCTTTGAGTATTGCTAGTTTCATACACCATTTTCATCCCCATCCCTAGCAGCGCTAAGTGTCTTACTAACAGCAATTTCTCTTTTTTTCTCTTTTTTTCTCTTCCTTTCTAGATTGTATGTGATATGAACCAAGTTACCCTGAAAATGCTCCAGAACATATACTTACGTGTATATTTCTAAATATTAACATTTACTTCACATACGAATTCCCATTTCTCAATGGGGGGTTGTCATCAAGCTCCTCGTGGTATCGAAATTTTATAGGGGAGAGGGAAAACAAATAGGGATGATCAAAGAACCAATAACCAACACCAACAATACACCAATGCCTATTCAGTTTAATAAAGATCCCATTGTATACAAAAAATACAATTGATATTTTGTTTCCTATAGTTTCAAAACCTGTAACATAAAAACTACACATTTGTTCCTCTTTTGGAATTTCAATCTTTGTCATTTTGAAAATAGAATAGAATGTGTTTTTTGTTTCTAAAAATTTGTTTATATTTGAAAAAATGATAACATTAAAAACACACACCTAAATCTAATGTACTCGCACTTTTTCTTGATCCTCGAGCTCCCTAGTCCTCGCTCAGCCCGGCATAGCACGGCCCGGTAGAAAATATGAGCTCCACTCGGAACGTCACGGCTCAGTTTGCAGTGCTGCCCACCTCCTTCCTTTCCAATGAGGACTTCCTAGTTTTCGGTCTCTTTCTATCAACCTGTGCATACCATATTCCTTCTTGTTACTCAATTATTTCTACAACTATTAATTATTTCTTCAGAATTTAAAAAAATCTTCCGTTGTTTCTCATAGCTATCTACTCCAAAACGAGTTATTACTCCGAGTTTTCTGTCAAAGTTGACAGCCCTGCACTGCCGTGACGTACACAAAACCCGCCTCTCCCCGCTGTGGAGTATCAAGAAAAAGTGCGCAATTAGTAATAACCATTTGTTCATATTCTTTGCTTAATCATTTTCTTGAAGTCAATTACTTGTGCCATGATGTATGCTGTATATTACAGAAAAATTGAAGGGGTGTCAAAAGAGACCGAAGCTAGAAAAGGGTTGAGATTCCTTGATTTAACACATTTTCTTATCACAAACAAGAAAAACTATACGTGCAGAAAAGCTACTTACAGTGCTAGAAGCAAATCAAGGGCACAGTCCATTTCATCAATGGATCGAAGGAAACTGAACAATGGGATCTCTCTTCTGCTTTTCTGAATTGAAGAAACGTTCCATTTTCTCTCATACACTCCCTCTTAACATCACAGCTAAAGACACCCCACCCAAGTTAGGTTAATTATATTTTTTGTCATGGAAATACACTATAGGGTTGGTGAAAGTCTTTCAAAGTGCCTCTACACAGCTTTTGAAACTACAAGTATTTTTAGGACATATACCTGACTTGTCAAATGTCTAAGTGCAAGGAAATATTGGACAAAATTCATGAGTAAATATATCTGGAGAGAAATTTCAAACAAGAGGACAGAATAAAATAAAATATCTTTAAAAAAAATCATGTCAAAAACAAAAAAAAATTTACATTGAATTAAATTTTGTAAAATTATAGCAATTCAGAAATTGGAAACAACTGGTTTAGTGCCTCTAACAGAGCCATAAAATGTCTTTGGAATTATTATTTGGAGTTGTGAGCATGGCTGCAAAGCAGAAATTATATTAAGTGTTTCATTAAAATCCTAATTTGAAATTTCTCTAAACAAGAAAAACATTTGGTATTCACATTTGTTTCTGACAAAAGGATGTATTTGACAGAGTAAAATTTAGAAAAATTGTTCACTGTTACAAACAGCAATGAAACAAAACCCATACTAAACTAAAATTTGATTCTGCATATTTACATACATATTTTAGCTTTTGATAGTGCTTGGAAATCCTGTCTCAAATCATTACAATGACAGTATTTAGAATATTGTGAAACACTTCATTTCTTAACATTGCAAATATTTTTAACAAGTTGGCCACTTTCCTGAAACAAATTTCTCAGAGCATTTTTTAAATTTTTTACTGCTAAGATTTGTGGAGTATTTCACAGTATTTAAAGGAAATATTAATCCAAGCATTTAACTAATTTGCCAGCTCTCTGATTTTGCTGTGATAAAGTACAAATTAAAAAACAATTGGAAACCTCAACAAATACAAATTGGGTGGAATCAAAATCCTGCATTTTTTTTTTTTAGGAATAACATCCAGTTTTATAACCATCACTAAATTCTTTCTCTTGACAATTTTCACACAAATTCCATAATGTACCCAAATTTCCCAGTTTTCTGGCAATGGGACACCCTGTTTAATCACAGCAATGTACCAAACCTGAAACCATAAGGCCAGAACTGTATCCGAAGATATTGTTAGCGTAAATTAGGAATCAAATTCACAGAGACCTAATCACATCTCAAGAAATTTTACCACTTCACCTTCCAAACTTATTAATGGAAATATAACAATTTTCAAGGATTTTGAATGTTTACTGCATTCCAATTTATAATCACAACTCCAATTTAGACCTGGAATACAATACGTTGGAGGAAAGTTATTAACACTCTTTTTGCAATGGCAATAATCCCCTTCACTCTGAAGTTCCAAAAGAAGGATGAGACAACAGCAACATTCCAGAGGAATGCCAAAATATGTAAATTAACAATCTTTCTCCATCAGTTTTCAAATTACTGGCAACAACTGACTTTTACTGCTCCTTCGAATAGACCCTATTTTTTTATTAATGTATTTCTACTATTTTAGAAAATAATTTATATCTTACTACCAACTGCAAACCTATTTGGCGAAATTTTAAAAATTTTATAAAAGCAATTAAAAATTTTCTCAAAAGAAACAAAAACCTATTGTTAAGATCATTTCCCTTAGCTAATGTCACAGCAATACAATACTTTGCATTCAAAAAATGCAAATTCATTGTCAATGGCATAAAATGAAAATTGCATCAACTGATGTTACTGCAGCGCCATTACAAGGGGTGCATTACAAGGGGAAGAGATGGTATTCAAAATATTCCAAATTTGCATTACATAATTTATGGTCATCTCCAAAGGGGATCAATGATGATCAAGGGTTCAAATTTGGCCAGAAACCTGCTCAGTGTAACCACAATCCAATGATTACAAAAAATATAATTGATAATTTTTCTCTACATATAGCTTCAAATCCTGTAATAATAAGTAACAAATTTGTTCCTCTTCTGGAATTTAACATTACTACCGTTACTAAAACCGAACTTTTGAGCAAATTAGAATCAGTGATTTTGTTACTTTTTAGTTAGGGAAAAAAAAAAAGAGTATAAACATAAAACAAATAAAACCATTTCTTCCCTTAACTTTCACTCACATTCCTTATCTAACTTACCTTTAAATCATCTATGAGTTATTGTGTTACGAGTATGTTCTATACTGCACAATACAGACAAAACATTGAAGGGGGCCGATGACGCATACAATTCTTTTGAAAGGGGTCATCGCTTGAGAAGAGTCGAAAATGATAAAATGCCCGCCTCCGAAATATTTTTTCCTACGAAAATAATTACTTTACACTTTTTTCGTGAAGCAATCTTTTCAATATTACCAGAAAATATTGATGAAATTTCAAGGCCAAACCCGTACCGAGTATCCATTTTTTGGTCCGTCAATTGTAACAAGGAAATGAAAGATTAGAGGGAAAAATACAAACAAATCATTACCTCTATTATTCAACTTCCACATACGCAATTGCTTTCCCATCGTTGCAAAACAAATAAACAAACCACAATCCCCAGAAGACATTAAGAAAAAATGTTCGTCCAAGAGCGAAAGATTATGGCGGATGGGTATGATGTGAGAATAAAAAGCCAGTCACTAGCCAATCAAGGAACTCTATCCTCACAACTAGCGCTCCAAGTGACCGGGAAGTTAGTTGTATGTTTCCGTACAGCACCCCCGTGTATCGGGGGTTCTGAACAAAGGCCTCTGCCCCCCTTTACGTTCTAGAATTATGCCATTCCCCACTTCCTAATGCTGTTTAGAAGAACCAAATGTCTACTTTGCTGTCAGAGTTAATATTTATAACTCAAGGTGTTTATTTTAATGTGTTATTATTACAAACTGTGTAATACTTGATTTGCTAACAAAACATGATTTAGCAATAATGATAGGTTTATACTACAAAGGATTCAATCTTCATTGCAATTATAATTTCACTTAAAAAAATTATGATTTTTATCTGAAAACCCTCCATTAGTATTATAAATTGAATTCAGGATCATAGAAGGCAAGTACAAATTTCGACATCAGTATGTTAAGTTTTTTTTATTTTATTTTTTATTTTTAAGAAGATCAACCCTGTAAACTGAACCAACAACTACATAACTTCACAAACCATAACAATAATACAGTAAATCCTAATTAACACGAACTCCAATGGACCGAAATAATCGGAGTTCCTGTTATCCGAGTATTATAAATGTCCTTATTACCATAATCCCTTGACGGGACCTAAGTTTTGTTCGTGTTAAGGCGAAATTCGTGCTAACGAGGGTTTATTGTGATAATAATGATGATGACGATAATAATAATAATAATAATAATAATAATAATAATAATGCACAATGAATTCTCGCCATTCCAATTATTTTCATTAGATGAAATTCAGATAGAAAAAAATCCTCAATCACACAGTACCTATAGCCACTTATTTTGCTGGCTCTGGTTTGAATTGCAACCATAGCAAGGAGCAAGGGTGGATCCAGTCTATCATTTTGGAAGGGGTCATCATAGATTTTTGTTAAATAATATTGTTCCAGTGCGCTTTGACCCCACAATATCAGTTTAAAGTGATTTTAATGTATATTGGTTTTCTTTACAGTACAATTTTATATTATTTTTCTTTCTTTCGGGGCTGTGTTTAGAAATAGTGTATTTCTAAGTTTTGAGCATATGTTATAAAGATTTGGAAGCACTTTCTCATGAAACTAGTATGAGATTATGTGGAAAATGTATGTTAGATACTTATTAATTTTTATTTGCACACTATAGCAATGCGCACAATACCGACATTTTCCCTTCTTAGTGATATAAAATTCCTATTCAAGATATCATGCACTTTTTGAAAACATTTACAGAAAAAAATTGTAACAATTTTTCTGAAAATTTTGAAAACTCCGCAGGGGCTTAGGTAGAGTGTACCCCCAAAATTTAAATATCTTAATGTTTCCTAGGACAGTATAACCAGATCCTGCTCCTGACGTGTTTACCAGGTTTGAGCTCAAACACTTCAACTGACAAGAGTTATGATGACACGTCCGTCCATCTGTCCATCCATATTTATGGGTACAACACCGTGTATATCTTCTTGTTACCTTCACCAATCTTAACCACCTTCAGAACACTAACAGACCTTATTACTGACGTGTGTGCTCAAAAGAACCTTGAGCATGAATTTTACGATCGAAAACTAGAGAACATATCGTTGGGATATACCAATACTTTACTTCCCATGCTAAGAAACAGTGCGTAGTGATCTGAAGTAAAAGACAATCCTTTCAAAGGTTCAAGCCGCAAGAAACAAACCAACCAACGTCCTGCAAAACAATATTTTCTCCGATTTCAATATGCGCGCGCGAGACGGCAATTTTCGCCTACAGTTTGAGAAAGCAAGAGTTACGCAATATTTCTAAAGGAAAAAATAAACATCCTCCAGGATGTTGCAAACCAAATGACACGACCACGAAACTGAAAAACGAGCGATGAAATTCAGGTGGATGTTCTCCATGAAACAGAACAAAATTATACACGCCATGCTTCAGAAACGCGAGGCATGCAAACGACATGCGTTACAGCAAGGGATTTTTGATGAAGAAATACGTAGCTCTTTCAGCGCCAACAGTACGCGAAAATGGTGTAGCTGAAGAAGCTCCCGGCTTTTGTTTTATTGTATATTTTATTATATCTTAATTTGTTTGAGAGAGCGTACTTCAGGCCTGAATTATTACCAGTTGAGAGGAGCTCATTAACTTCAGACCACTACGCAATTTTTCTATAATTCCCACAGGTTTTCTCGAACTGTTTCGCTGGATACCAATGTGTGCAAGAGGGGCGGGGGAGGGGTATTTCGACGTCAGAACTATTATAACGAAATCTGTATCTGTTGGTTTGCCGCAGTTCATACAGAAGCGAATTTTTTAATAAAATATTAATATCGCTTATTGCTCTCTTTTATTCATAATTGAACCAATGATAAAGAAGAGGGTATGGATTCTAGAGCTCAAGAAAACGTGCGCACATAGTATATAGGAGAGTCGCGTAACTCTAGCACCTTCTGTAATTTTTGAACGGGATAAGTTATTGCAATGCAGTTTTCACGAAAGTGAATGAGGGAATGGGGCTAACTGATGTATGTATTATGTCGTAAAACGATGAAAATTACTAAAGTTTATTTAATATAATATCATTGGATTCATTTTACGCTCGTCACGATAGACTAAAAAATATGTATAATTCCATTTGAAAAAACAACAACAAACAAAGTTAGTTCAATGTTCTCATAAAATACAAGTGACAAAATGGAAAATAATACATGTGTGTATGTATAAACTAGCCCCATTGCTTTCGTGCACTTCTGCGAAAACTGCATTGAAATAACTTCAACCGTTCAAAAATTACAGGAAGTGCTAACGTTTCGTGACTCATTCAGTATAGTATTTTATTAAAAATTAAATCACTCGAAGGTTACAAGCAGCGTCAAACATGGTTTGTTATCCATCAAACCTGGCAGTCATTTGAGACGGATAATGAAATGACAAACGCTCTCACGGTATAAATAGACAAGCCGTCGGTGCTCTAAAAACAAGGTGAGATCACAATTTATTTTGTTTTGTTTTTTAATTATTATCATGTTTGAATGGCTTTTCTTATATAAAACTGCAGCATTGATCTCAATAGTGGCCGATTAATCGTTCTGGATAAAACTACCTCTTTTACACACCATGCTATTTTCACACCAGTGATTTTCCTAAGGATGTGCCAAAGTGCTAGTGCTGGCAACATAACTGAAGGTTCTGTGGTCGTTGTGGCCTTGAACCCATTAGACTCCCTTCCCGCATTCGTTCGTTTGCAGTTGGCTAACTTGTAAACGGCTTCGACACTTCCTTTTGTGGTGTCCTTGTCCAACAAAAATATAGTGCGCTGCGAGAAATAATTGATATTGGGAAGTGCAGTGTTATGTGCTCTTCTGTAATAATTCTTTTTTTATTCTATATTACATTGAATTTACTTTTTGTGTGATAAATATTATGTTTATTTTAAAACCGAGACGTGAAAGCGAGATGCGTACCGGTGCACGTGTTTCCGACTTAAAATCATTTTACTTTCTTTTTACATTCGTGGCAGTTTTCTTTTACTGATTGTGAGAGCATGTTAAGAGATTTTCAACATACGTAATTAAATTTAAATACTTCCCGGACTCACGTACGTGCATGTGCCTCAGCGAAACTCTTAGACTTCTTAGGGATGTTTTCACAGAAGCCATTACCAAACACTTTACGAAGAGGCGTGGTTCAACAGCTGTCGCGGCGGAGGGATACTTCTCTGAAATACATGTGATGTTCACTTCTTTTCGCGAGCTGTCACTTTGGCTCATCATTATGAAAATCGTTGTATACAACTGAATCACACAACACGTATTTATGATTCGAGTGGTAAAAGTGTCATTTTATTTTGCGAGTGGGAAAAGTTGCGACACGAGGCCCAGTGGCGTAATCCGTTGAACACTTTTACCACGTTGTCATACTCTATTGATTCATTGATTTTTTCGTGTTTCCGGGCGCGTCAACTGCTTTGGTCAGTAGTCCTGTGAGTGTAGTGCATGCTTTTTCTCGAGAGATGGCGGTGATCTTCCCCCGCTGGATGGCGAGATCCGGCATCGACCTACCGTCGGCTAGTGGGGTTTTCCCCTAACCAGGACTCTCCCACCAGCGGAGCACATCCTCAGCCGGGACCAGCTCTAAGCTCCCGACCGGTCTCCCGGAATATGTGGTAGTGTAGTGCATGTTAGTGTGTGTGTGTGTGTGTGTGTGTGTGTGTGTGTGTGTGTGTGTGTGTACGGGGAGAGGATAGGACAAGGAATGGGAAGGACAGATCGCGCGCGGTCTGTGGTCCGTTTGTTGTTACTGCTCCGGCATTCGCCTGGTGGTGATCGGAGAAACCACGGAAAACTACCGATCAGAGCAGCCGGCCGCTAGAATTCTCCTCCAGACAGCGACTGAATTCGACCTAGCTGAAAAGCTAGTGTCGAAAATCCTGCCGTCGTCAGGACTCGAATCCAGGACCTCCCGGTCAGAGGCGCTGCAGTGACATCAGTTGAGCTACCGCTCCCGGTGTGTCATACTCTAGTTTTTAGACAGCCTTACTAGCTTCAATTTTGTTTCAAGTATACTAATCTCTTAATCATAACACATTAAAGGTCACAAGTAACTGCGCACAAGAATGCATTTTCTTTGTAGCATTCGCAGTCTTATCTCCACATTTGAGCATCGCCTCACTTTTAGCACTAGTGTTATACTTGGGTTTTCATAACGTGGCGCGTGAGGGCCCTGTCTTACGCAGTGCTGCAGATCAAGCGATATCTAGCGGTATGACCGAGACAGACGCGAAAAGGTGTGCCATATTCCATCGTGAAGACAAGCCCTCACGCTCCACGTTACGAAAACCCAAGTATAAAACCACTTTTAAGGAAGCTGCACAAACCCTAACAGTGTCCACTTTTACAGTGGCTGACTAATATCCTTATTCCTTATCGTACTACCCATAGACATATAGTATACTAAATGTCTATGGTACTACCCAAGAAGGAATCGACTCACTTGCGCGAGAACTCGGAACGACCACACGGACACGCAAGCGGAATCGTGTCGTCTTTATAACTTAAGGCTTTTAAAGGCCGAGTTGACGTTTTGCTATCCGTATCCAAGAACATGTTGAGGCTCCGGTCAGCGCATTTTACAGCTTTGAAGTTGCCAAATGCATAACTTCCAACGAATTTTATGCCAAAATGGTTTAAATTAATTCAAGCGCCCAATATCATTTGAACTATGGAAACAGAATGGCCTCCGTTCCCGCAACTTTTTCTTCGCTTTCATTCGCCGAACTCGCGAATTGTGCTGGTGTCAGCAATCGACCGATTGATTTAGTGATTCCAGGCGACAACGATTTAATATCTAGACCCGTAACTGTAGTGCATGTATTTTCCTCGGGAGGTGGCTGTAATCTTCTCTAACTTGATGGTGAGATCCGGCACAGACTTAGCGTCGGCTAACGAGGTTCCCCCTCCTCCCAACTAGAAATCTCCCACCAATGGGGCATCGCCCCAGCCGGGACAATGTTTGGTAGTGTACTCAATGTGAGTGGACGAGTGTGTAAGTGTAAGGGGGCGATGACAGGGCATGGAAGAGGAAGGAAAGATAGCGCGCGGTCCGTGGCCTGTTTGTCAGGTAGAAACCATGGAAAACTACCGATCAGAGCAGTCGGCTGCTAGAATTCTACTGCAGACAGCGACTGAATTCGACCTAGCTGTGAAGCTAATGTCGAAAATCCTGCCACCAACGGGACTCGAACTTCCGTTCAGTGGCACTGCGGTGGCATCAGTTGATGCCCTGAGCCACCTGAGCCGGTAGGTGATGTCTCCAAGGTTCCAATGCGCGTACAAATTCACTAAATCGACATAATTTTATATTAAAGATTTTTAATAACCATATGCAGAAAAAAGTATGTAATTAAAATTCATACATGTGTACACCAACATTTCAAAAAAATAACCTGAAATTTACAAAATAAAACACAAATGTTAAATAAAATTTAAAAAGTATAGCACATCTGAATTTTAAAATTTATTTTGAGAATAAATGTGAGCCAGCAATGTGGAGATTCATTTTTAAAATGTTGGTATTTCTTAATCAAGTCCACAATTCAGAGCTTCACTTAAATTGAAATCTGTATGTTTCTCCCACTTACAATATCAGTTGTGCAATTACACTTTGAACTCTTTTAGATCTCCCTTCTCAACACAATACATACATTTCCACTGCCGAATTTCTATTAGAGAATACTAACAGCAGCTAACAAAACGACAAATGCACAACTAAGATCAAGGTGACATTGAGACAGCAAACAACGGTCAGACACACAGTTTTGGAGACAATAGAAACTAAAAAGAAAGACAGCTACGCCTTAGATCCCCGATGTTTCATCACTGCGGACACAAGTGAATTCCATTTGCATACATTCCCATAAATACATTTTCAACAACAGTTACTAAATAGAAAGTCATGACCTCAACCCAGGTCTGCTCTGGAGCCTATACCCTTCAGAACAGAACTTTAGTGACAACTCAATACACCAGGATGCTGTTACGCCAAACTTACAGAAATTGTTATTTCCTATCACCCTTCTTCTTAACTTAATACTAACATTTCATCTAAATCATTACCTTCCACACAATTTTCCTCTCATTCTTCTTTTTCTATAATTCATTTCATTCCATTAATCTCTTAATGCAAACGGTAACGTTAGCCGGCAAATGAGAAATGTTTGAATCTCAAACTACTAACAATTCTGAAAACCACTGATGTTAAGAATAATTGGAAGACCTGTGGGTATAATTCATGTTACAATGCAAACAGATTTTATCTGTGTCTAAAATTGAATTTTATTTTTATGTGTCATAAAACTTAGCAATTTGCCGCTTCAGGTACAACCAGTAGACAAGAAAATTTCCCAAAATGCCCATAAAAACCGCTATAAATACATAAACAACCATTTCTTAATAGGTTCTAATCAATCTATCATAAAACGTATACACCCATTGTGACAACTACATACCTTGAAAATAAATTTGTCAATTACATCCAACATTTAAGTCAATTTGAAACTGTCAAAATGAAAAATGATTGGTTCTAACATGTAGTGTGCATTCATAGGTGAATCTACTCCAATTAAAACAAGGCGACGTGACAGTGATCAGCTGGAATAAAGTTATCCAAATGGGACATTCAATATCAAAAATTAAATCGTAATAAAGCTCCTAATAGGGTAATCACATTCCAGATGATCACTAACAATTCATCCTACATTTTAACTGAAGTTAAGCAAATATTTTCTACAAAAACAAGTTGCTAAAAATAAACACAATATACTTTCGCTGGTACATACACAATTTTGTCTCAGATGGTTAGTGTTTTGAAAATTGCTTTTTTAAAAGCAATGAATATACACAGGAGACAATTAAAATTAAATTTAAAAACATAGCAGAATCTGTAGTAAATAACTCGCTGTGGGAAAAAAAATTCAGCTTTTCACAAAAAAAATTTGGAAGAAAAGACTGCAACTTCAGCAAAATATTGTATGAAGCCTAGCAACCTGTGAAGTCGACAGTGATATTTTCTTGAGAGTATCAGTTATACAGTAATTCTATTCTAGAGAATAGGGAGTTTTTGCACAGCGTGAAGTACAGCAATTGACTGCAATCTCTTTGCATACGCAGATGTGCAAAAGTGATGCGAAACTCTTAACTGCACAGGCTCAGAAGATTGATAGTGCAGTCGATTGCTATAACGTGTTGCTGTGCAAAACCTGCCAATTGTAACCTGCAATATGAAAACATTTCAATCATGTCTTTTTATCCTTCCCAACAACCCTGAGGGAATATTTGTAGATCAGTGGGACTAAGTCATACGGGAATGGTGGATTAGCCCTTAAGGATGGGATAGGAAGGACCCAGCATCTATATGAAATCGACTGGACACTGCAGGATTCAGAGCAGATTGCCTCTTGGCGCTCTCAGCTATGCAGTGATCCTACCCAGACCTATTACTGGAGACACAAAATCCACCTCTGATTTGAACCTACGACTTCCCATTCTATGAAGCTTCACTTGTGTATTCACAACTATACATGCTAACACACCTGGTCAAAGACATTAACTTGAGGGAATGCTGATGAGGTGCTGTTGACATTATTCAATGATGTAATAATGGATGCCATCTTTGTCGACTTAGATTTATTAAGAGAGTCAGCTTTTGACAGCTCTGCCATCACCATCCGTCTCGCTAAATGTGGCACGGTCGGGAGACAGTGCTCCATTGTGGCAAAGCCTTCAAAAGTCAGCTCTCTTAATAAATCTAAGACGACTTGCATTATTTTATCCACGACACTACCACCGAACACAACCTGGAGGCAAAGAAGAAGCAACTCACCGAAAGTTGGCTTCGGAGGCTCCCCATCTGGCACATCCTCCCCGTGCTGGAGCGAGAGCAAACTGTTCAGCCACTCCTCCAGCTCTTCCTCTGTCTCCAGGACCAGGCAGAAGCAGTCGTCCTTCGTGTACAGGGCAATCACATTCTTGTGTTTGGTGTCTGTACGGCGATTGATGTTGAAACAAGTTTTCAAAGCAATGCTCCTGAAAGGAAACATTGAAAACAAACTATAACCACCATTGCTTACTTGTTTCACTTCATTAACAACCTGTGAAGACCCACCATTCACTAAAGGCAATTTCAAACAACAGCATACTTCATCACTGGCCAGAAATATCAATACAGTAACACCACCCCTACAACAAGTGCTTTCTTCTTAACAGTCTCTCTTTAACACTTTTCCTCCAAAAGTCAATCAACACAATTCCAACAAATGACAAAGATTGGCCAGTTCTCTGTATTTCTGCAAGTTACGAGTGCACTGTGGCAAATGATATGAACAATTCCCAATCTGTGAGAAGCCACGAATCTACCTGAAAGATGGCAACGCAGGATAGCAATGGCAGCAGGTAGAAATCCCTCATCTCTCCACCCTCCAAATCTCTGCTTCCCTATCTCTCTGCCCTCCAAAGCTCCCTGTTCCTCATCTCTCCACCCTCCAAAGCTCCGCTTCCCTCATCTCTCCGCCCTCCACAGCTTTGCTTCCCTCATCTCTCCACATTCCAAAGCTTCGCTACCCTCATCTCATCTCTCCACCCTCCAAAGCTCCGCTTCCCTCATCTCTCCGCCTTCCAAAGCTCCGCTTCCATCTATCTGCCTTCCAAAGCTCCCCTTCCCTCATCTTTCAATGCTCATCTCTCTCCCTTCTATTTTCTCTGCTTTGCCCACAATAAGGGAAAAAATAAAAGTCCACTCACTATGTTCCCATCCTTCAAGATTAATTAGAATGAAGTTTTCCAGTACTCCAAAGTGAAACCACTATCCGGGAATATGCTGAATGAAGCCTAGCCTACTCCCAAACAAAAGTGATAATAGGCACTTGAACAGAACTCCTTTAGCAACACAGCATGAAGCGTCCAAGGTAGAACCTTCAGGAGTGTCAAATCCACAACGGAAGTGAATATCACAAATCAATTGAATTTGTAAAAACACATTCATCTCTTTAGGACTCAGCTTAAATAATAAATCATTTTTTGCAGTTTGATAAATAAACACATCCAAAATGTGTATTAGAAATTTCAAACACATTTATATATGAAGAAAAAGTAATCCTTTCTTCCAAGGTACAGTAGTCAATGCCTACAACCTGCCTTGATAATTCACAAACTTATGAAATAAGCCATTCAATGATTAAATTGCAGTGAAGATTTTTAGATAAGTGAGCACATTATTATGAATCAATGGGATACACAAAGCAAGCAAATAATAAAGTCCTCATAGTAATTCCATTTGCCAAAATTGTGTCTTGTTCATTGAGATTTCTATTTTGTAAAGTAGTTTTTCAACTGTACATACCTTTTTGGAGAATGATGGGATCGCCATTTTTTCTCACTGTCATAATACTCCAATCTAGCAGAAGCTTGAGATGACTCGCCTCGAAGAACGAAGAACTTCTTTTTCATAGTCTGTAAAGAAGAAAAAACAAGTTACACTAACTGTTTTTCATTTCGTGTTTTATATCATGGACATAGGGAGTTTCTATGGGCAATGATATTCAAAGCTGACATGTCAGCCTCACAAACGAGTCCTCCCTCTGCAAAAGCACCCCCCCCCAACTCTCTGATAAATCACAGAAGGAATAAGTCAAAAGCGAGAATAGATATATCAAACTATCCCTAAACACGCATATTCAGATATAGGATTTCAACCACAATTCAAAAGATTTCCTTTCGGAGACTCAAAATATATATTTAGAGCTGAAGAGACTTTTAGTAAGTCAAACATTGAAGAGCTTTGAAATTGAGCGATTATATTTTACTGGTTTGTTCTTTAGTTCAACTGTTATTGATTACTGAAGGTACTGCAAGAGAGGAGCAGTACATTTTCTTTTGGTAGTTTGGTTTTCGAGTCAAATTTCAAACTTGCAACCAAATTTCAAATTAACTTTAAATTACGGAATGTCTTAAACTAAATGGCATTTTACAGTCAGCTCCCCAGCCCTCTGCCTCGGTCACAGTCAGCTTCCGCAGCGCCACCTCTGCCTCGGTCACAGTCAGCTCCACAGTCACCTCTGCCTCGGTCACAGTCAGCTCCGCAGCCCTCTGGGCCTCGGTCACAGTCAGCTCCGCAGCCCCCTCTGCCTCGGTACAGTCAGCTCCAGCCACCTCTGCCTCGGTCACAGTCAGCTCCGCAGCCCCCTCTGCCTCGGTCACAGTCAGCTCCGCAGCCCCCTCTGCCTCGGTAACAGTCAGCTCCGCAGCCACCTCTGCCTCTGGCACAGTCAGCTCCACAGCCACCTCTGCCTCGGTCACAGTCAGCTCCGCAGCCCCCTCTGCCTCGGTCACAGTCAGCTCCGCAGCCCCCTCTGCCTCGGTCACAGTCAGCTCCGCAGCCACCCCTGCCTCGGTCACAGTCAGCTCCACAGCCACCCCTGTCTCGGTCACAGTGAGCTCCGCAGCCCCCTCTGCCTCGGTCACAGTCAGCTCCGCAGCCCCCTCTGGCTCGGTCACAGTCAGCTCCGCAGCCCCCTCTGCCTCGGTCACAGTCTGCTCCGCAACCCCCTCTGCCTCGGTCAAAGGCAGCTGCGCAGCCCCCTCTGTCTCGGTCACAGTCAGCTCCACAGCCACCCCTGTCTCGGTCACAGTGAGCTCCGCAGCCACCCCTGCCTCGGTCACAGTCAGCTCCGCAGCCACCTCTGCCTCGGGCACAGTCAGCTCCGCAGCCACTTCTGCCTCGGTCACAGTCAGCTCCACAGCCACCTCTGCCTCGGTCACAGTCTGCTCCGCAACCCCCTCTGTCTCGGTCACAGTCAGCTCCGCAGCCACCCCTGCCTCGGTCACAGCCAGCTCTGCAGCCCCCTCTGCCTCGGTCACACTCAACTCCGCAGCCACCTCTGCCTCGGGCACAGTCAGCTCCGCAGCCCCCTCTGTCTCGGTCACAGTCAGCTCCGCTGCCACCCCTGCCTCGGTCACAGCCAGCTCTGCAGCCCCCTCTGCCTCGGTCACACTCAACTCCGCAGCCACCTCTGCCTCGGGCACAGTCAGCTCCACAGCCACCTCTGCCTCGGTCACAGTCAGCTCCACAGCCACCTCTGCCTCAGTTACAGTCAGCTCCGCAGCCACCTCTGCCTCGGTCACAGTCAGCTCCGCAGCCACCTCTGCCTCAGTCACAGTCAGCTCCCCAGCCCCCTCTGCCTCGGTCACAGTCAGCTCCGCAGCCACCTCTGCCTCGGTCACAGTCAGCTCCGCAGCCCCCTCTGCCTCGGTCACAGTCAGCTCCGCAGCCACCTCTGCCTCGGTCACAGTCAGCTCCGCAGCCCCCTCTGCCTCGGTCACAGTCAGCTCCGCAGCCCCCTCTGCCTCGGTCACAGTCAGCTCCGCAGCCACCTCTGCCTCGGGCACAGTCAGCTCGGCAGCCACCTCTGCCTCGGTCACAGTGAGCTCCACAGCCACCTCTGCCTCGGTCACAGTCAGCTCCGCAGCCACCTCTGCCTCGGGCACAGTCAGCTCCGCAGCCACCTCTGCCTCGGTCACAGTCAGCTCCGCAGCCACCTCTGCCTCGGTCACAGTCAGCTCCGCAGACACCACTGCCTCGGTCACAGTCAGCTCCGCAGCCACCTCTGCCTCGGTCACAGTCAGCTCCGCAGCCACCTCTGCCTCGGTCACAGTCAGCTCCGCAACCACCTCTGCCTCGGTCACAGTCAGCTCCACAGCCACCTCTGCCTCAGTTACAGTCAGCTCCCCAGCCCCCTCTGCCTCGGTCACAGTCAGCTCCGCAGCCACCTCTGCCTCGGTCACAGTCAGCTCCACAGTCACCTCTGCCTCGGTCACAGTCAGCTCCGCAGCCCCCTCTGCCTCGGTCACAGTCAGCTCCGCAGCCCCCTCTGCCTCGGTAACAGTCAGCTCCGCAGCCACCTCTGCCTCTGGCACAGTCAGCTCCACAGCCCCCTCTGCCTCGGTCACAGTCAGCTCCGCAGCCCCCTCTGCCTCGGTCACAGTCAGCTCCGCAGCCACCCCTGCCTCGGTCACAGTCAGCTCCACAGCCACCCCTGTCTCGGTCACAGTGAGCTCCGCAGCCCCCTCTGCCTCGGTCACAGTCAGCTCCGCAGCCCCCTCTGGCTCGGTCACAGTCAGCTCCGCAGCC
Source organism: Teleogryllus occipitalis (assembly GCA_011170035.1). Lineage (NCBI taxonomy): Eukaryota > Metazoa > Arthropoda > Insecta > Orthoptera > Gryllidae > Teleogryllus > Teleogryllus occipitalis. The sequence continues at coordinate 86,139 of BLKR01009293.1, forward strand.
CCCTCTGCCTCGGTCACAGTCTGCTCCGCAACCCCCTCTGCCTCGGTCAAAGGCAGCTGCGCAGCCCCCTCTGTCTCGGTCACAGTCAGCTCCACAGCCACCCCTGTCTCGGTCACAGTGAGCTCCGCAGCCACCCCTGCCTCGGTCACAGTCAGCTCCGCAGCCACCTCTGCCTCGGGCACAGTCAGCTCCGCAGCCACTTCTGCCTCGGTCACAGTCAGCTCCACAGCCACCTCTGCCTCGGTCACAGTCTGCTCCGCAACCCCCTCTGTCTCGGTCACAGTCAGCTCCGCAGCCACCCCTGCCTCGGTCACAGCCAGCTCTGCAGCCCCCTCTGCCTCGGTCACACTCAACTCCGCAGCCACCTCTGCCTCGGGCACAGTCAGCTCCGCAGCCCCCTCTGTCTCGGTCACAGTCAGCTCCGCAGCCACCTCTGCCTCGGTCACAGTCAGCTCCGCAGCCACCCCTGCCTCGGCCACAGTCAGCTCCACAGCCACCCCTGTCTCGGTCACAGTCAGCTCCGCAGCCACCTCTGCCTCGGTCACAGTCAGCTCGGCAGCCACCTCTGCCTCGGTCACAGTCAGCTCCGCAGCCACCTCTGCCTCGGTCACAGTCAGCTCGGCAGCCACATCTGCCTCGGCCACAGTGAGCTCCACAGCCACCTCTTCCTCGGTCACAGTCAGCTCCGCAGCCACCCCTGCCTCGGTCACAGTCAGCTCCACAGCCACCCCTGTCTCGGTCACAGTGAGCTCCTCTGCCTCGGTCACAGTCAGCTCCGCAGCTCCCTCTGGCTCGGTCACAGTCAGCTCCGCAGCTCCCTCTGCCTCGGTCACAGTCTGCTCCGCAACCCCCTCTGCCTCGGTCAAAGGCAGCTCCACAGCCACCCCTGTCTCGGTCACAGTGAGCTCCGCAGCCACCCCTGCCTCGGTCACAGTCAGCTCCGCAGCCACCTCTGCCTCGGTCACAGTCTGCTCCGCAACCCCCTCTGCCTCGGTCAAAGGCAGCTCCGCAGCCCCCTCTGTCTCGGTCACAGTCAGCTCCACAGCCACCCCTGTCTCGGTCACAGTGAGCTCCGCAGCCACCTCTGCCTCGGTCACAGTCAGCTCCGCAGCCACCTCTGCCTCGGGCACAGTCAGCTCCACAGCCACCTCTGCCTCGGTCACAGTCAGCTCCACAGCCACCTTCTGCCTCGGTCACAGTCAGCTCCACAGCCACCCCTGTCTCGGTCACAGTGAGCTCCGCAGCCACCTCTGCCTCGGTCACAGTCAGCTCCGCAGCCCCCTCTGGCTCGGTCACAGTCAGCTCCGCAGCCCACTCTGCCTCGGTCACAGTCTGCTCCGCAACCCCCTCTGCCTCGGTCAAAGGCAGCTCCACAGCCACCCCTGTCTCGGTCACAGTGAGCTCCGCAGCCACCTCTGCCTCGGTCACAGTCAGCTCCGCAGCCACTTCTGCCTCGGTCACAGTCAGCTCCGCAGCCACCTCTGCCTCGGGCACAGTCAGCTCCACAGCCACCTCTGCCTCGGTCACAGTCAGCTCCGCAGCCACCCCTGCCTCGGTCACAGTCAGCTCCACAGCCACCCCTGTCTCGGTCACAGTCAGCTCCGCAGCCACCTCTGCCTCGGTCACAGTCAGCTCCGCAGCCCCCTCTGGCTCGGTCGCAGTCAGCTCCGCGGCCCCCTCTGCCTCGGTCACAGTCTGCTCCGCAACCCCCTCTGCCTCGGTCAAGGCAGCTCCGCAGCCCCCTCTGCCTCGGTCACAGTCAGCTCCACAGCCACCCCTGTCTCGGTCACAGTGAGCTCCGCAGCCACCTCTGCCTCGGTCACAGTCAGCTTCGCAGCCACCTCTGCCTCGGGCACAGTCAGCTCCGCAGCCACCTCTGCCTCGGTCACAGTCAGCTCCGCAGCCACCCCTGCCTCGGTGACAGTCAGCTCCGCAGCCACCTCTGCCTCGGTCACAGTCAGCTCCGCAGCCACCTCTGCCTCGGTCACAGTCAGCTCCACAGCCCCCTCTGGCTCGGTCACAGTCAGCTCCGCAGCCCACTCTGCCTCGGTCACAGTCAGCTCCACAGCCACCCCTGCCTCCGTCACAGTCAGCTCCACAGCCACCCCTGTCTCGGTCACAGTCAGCTCCGCAGCCACCTCTGCCTCGGTCACAGTCAGCTACGCAGCCACCTCTGCCTCGGGCACAGTCAGCTCCGCAGCCACCTCTGTCTCGGTCACAGTCAGCTCCGCAACCACCCCTGCCTCTGTCACAGTGACCTCCGCAGCCACCTCTGCCTCGGTCACAGTCAGCTCCACAGCCCCCTCTGGCTCGGTCACAGTCAGCTCCGCAGCCCCCTCTGCCTCGGTCACAGTCAGCTCCACAGCCACCCCTGCCTCCGTCACAGTCAGCTCCACAGCCACCCCTGTCTCGGTCACAGTCAGCTCCGCAGCCACCTCTGCCTCGGTCACAGTCAGCTACGCAGCCACCTCTGCCTCGGGCACAGTCAGCTCCGCAGCCACCTCTGTCTCGGTCACAGTCAGCTCCGCAACCACCCCTGCCTCTGTCACAGTGACCTCCGCAGCCACCTCTGCCTCGGTCACAGTCAGCTCCGCAGCCACCTCTGCCTCGGTCACAGTCAGCTCCGCAGCCACCTCTGCCTCGGTCACAGTCAGCTCCGCAGGCACCCCTTTCTCGGTCACAGTCAGCTCCGCAGCCACCTCTGCCTCGGTCACAGTCAGCTCCGCAGCCACCCCTGCCTCGGTCACAGTTAGCTACAAAAAAAGTATTCAATAGATGTATAACACGCTAATTGGTATATAAATATCACAACAATCAGAGAAATAAGGAAAAATATCATCTCCAATAGGCTAAAATCAACAATAGGCTATTTTACTAATGTTATTTATAATCTACAATAACTTAAAGCCAAAATATATTAAAATTTTACTTCCCAATACCGAGAATTCTAACCTACAATTGTGTTAACCCTAATTTTATTAAAAATACACTCTTAAAAATCAAACATTTCCCAACAAACAATTACGCGCTATCCTACCTGTCAGCGAATACTTCTAAACTGAATCTAACTCCAACTATAGGCATTTACTTCAAAAAGCACGAAAAACTGAGAGCGAGACGAGCAGATGCTGCGAACAAGCTGAGAAATAATTCCTGATCCGGCCGTGATCCGCCGGTCGGCGCAGGATCAAATTGCGAGTCAAATTTGCTCCGAGTCAGACACGGTGATTCGTTTCAAGTGCGTGGAGAAACGTACAACGGGATCAAACTAAGGTTGACCCGGATCAACTCAGGATCATCTTCTTGACTCCGGTTGGTGAAACCGGCCCTATCAGAGGGGTCGCGGGTTTGAGTGCCGCCGTGGACAAGGTTGTTTGTTCTTTGTCTTTCATGTATGTGTGTTTGTGTGGAAGGTCTTGTGGGTCTTCTGACAACAGATCGAGAAGTCCGCAAGTGTGTGTTTACTGTGAAAGTCAATGTGTGTCCCCATGGGGGCCATAGATGGTACCCAACGCGGATGGTCGAAATCGACATTCCCTGACGCTAGAAAAAAGCCCCAGAAAGGAAAAAAAATATCCATCAAGTCGCGGCCCTGCGTAATTTGTGTCGTTTTTTATTAAAACTTTACATGATCTTCTTAAAAGAGCTGATTCTTTACAACAGATTTTAAGGTAAGCATAGCTTTCTTTCAATTTCAGTTGCATTAATTTCAAATCCAAATTACACGAAAACTATTATTTTTTCCCCAAAACGTACGTCATCTTTTTAAAAAACTTCTATTTAACAGACTTTGTATAGAGTAAAAATTTCAAATTTCCCTTCTCTAGTTTTGAAATATTAAACTTTTTGTAATTTTCGCCGAAAATTGGGTTAGCATCATATTTTTTACAATCTCATGATACATACGAAAAGAAAATTTTACACAAACAGTTCCACTTTAAATTTTAGATATTCAGATGTAATTTATTATAGTATTTTGTGATTACATTGTAGTTGTTGATGATGTGACGTTTCGGCTACACCTTATAGCCATCTTTATACCTGGTTTGCAATTGTACATTACATACACAGTCTCTTAACAGCACATGTGACTGCTAAAAAATGACATTGTGTACCACTTTCAAAATGTTTCTCAACACTACTCGCTCTACACGCAACATGGCGGCCAGCGTCGGAACTGGCTTTTCAAACGAAGTGCCGGTGTTGTGGTCAAGTTGTTTTTTTTAAATATAGTTTTTAAATTTGTTGCGTCGTTGTTGACGCAACGAGTCTCAACAAGGGTTAACCCTTGTTGAGAGTTGAGCGCTTTTGTTGGAGTAATCCTCCGTTACCAAGTAATTACTGTTATTAAGTAATCACGCAGCAGTCAGTCTGTGCCTTTTATCCTTTTGGCGAGGGGCTCGACGACGTTAGATCCAGGGGGTTCATAGCCGGTCACCCAACCAAGAACCCGTGAGCCTCGAATTCTCTTAACCTTCGAGACTTCACGGCGCCTAGTAAACGAATTCGGCTAGCGCCGCCGGCAAGCAGGTGGTGCGTAAGCTGGTTCGTGACGCAAGCTGGCGGTGCGCAGGACGTGCAAAAATCGGTGCGCAGGAGGAACTCAACCATGCGTTTCCACCACGGCCGCAGCCATGTGCGTACCACGTGCGAGCCGCGTGTGTGGCAACACAACGCAACTTGACCTTGAGGTGCCGTTATCTATATCTATATCTATTCTATCTATATCTATATCTATATCTATATCTATATCTATACTAATATATAAAGACAGAAGTGCGTTGTCTTCCAGCGCGGTAATCTCTGAATCTACGAAACCAATGCCGATGAAACTTTTGTGCTAGCATCCTTTAAAGGCCTGGAGTACTATAGGCTATGATTTAAAAACATAAACGGTAATATATTTTCAAAATAATTACTTTTCTGGACATTTTTCGCCTAGCCTTACATCATAGATTCAAGAGTGCATCAATGTCAATAGTTGAGCTGCGCGCCACCAGAGGATGACGTCTGAGATCTACTGATTTCATCAATGTCCAGAATTATTGCGAAATTCATTGGAGTTTGAATAAGGTTATGTAATGTCCCTGTGTGAATATTTGAAAGAACGCCGTAACTGAAGTGGTAATTAATGTCAATGTTCATGTATTGCTCTTTGTCCGTGTTATATACTAAGTGTCAAGAAATCATTGTGAGTTTGAAAGTGTTTAATAATTGAGGTAGGTTGAGAGAATAAAAAGTACAATAATATACGGTACAGAATATACAGTAATGTACAATGTACAATATACACATATTCGTATACAATCTAAACGTCTTCTTTTACAGAAATTTGTGACAACTGAATTGTTTGACTAAAGGACTGTCACAATTGTCAAAACATATTACAAATGCCAAGAGATGGGCAGTCTACTGAAATTTTGAATTGGTTACTCGGAGGGAAGATCGACTTGCTGAAGTACTCATTCACCCCATTGAAAATAATACTGCAAGAAGGGGAGAAATGTGAATAATTCTCCAAGTAGAAGGGCAGCTGTTCATTAGGACTCTCAATTTGACTATTTACACAGTTCTTAGGTTCAAAATAGTAAAATGGAAAATGTGTATGTTTTCTGTCCATTCAGTAAATTTTTTTCTTCAATATGCGAAGGCAGTTTGAACAGTGGTGTGTAATTTAGGAATGATCATTTACATATTAACACTAATCTGTACAGTTGTTTGTCATATAAATTGCAGTTGTACTTTTTTCTTCTACATGCGAAGACGTTTAGTGCAGTGGTTGGTAATTAAGCAATGGTCATTACAATATTAAGAGTAACATGTGCAGTTGTTTTGCATGTCACTGGCTCCTAATGAATGAATAAATGAATTCATATATATTTTTCAATAAATAATGGGAAAAATTAATTTATCTAACAATATTATGTCTAAGCAAATCTGGGAGTCCTTTGTTTCTATTTTTCAGTATTCATGTTCATATTGGTAAAATGGAAAATGTTTGTATTTTTTCAGCCTACTCAGCAAAAGTTTTTCTTCAAAAACTTTTTTTACATATTAGGACTAATTTGCGCTATTGTTTTGCATATCAATGGCTGCCAATGAATGATTTCATCCATATTGTTCCATAAAATATAAGCAAAACTTAATTTATCTAAAAAAGTTTGTCTGAGCAAATATATAAATCTGGGAGCTCTTAGTTTCTATTATTCAGCTCTCACGTTACAATTGGTACAATGGAAAATGTTTATTTGTCTTCAGTCCACCCAGTAAAAGTTTTTCTTCAACATTTGAAGGAGTTTTGTGAAGTGGTATGTATTTTCGGAATGACCATTTTCATATTAAGACTAATTTGTAGAGTTGTTTGCATATCAATTGTTGTTGTACTTTTTTCTTCTATATGTGAAGAAGTTTACTGCAGTGGATGATAATTATAGAATGATCATTTATTTATTGAGACTAATATGTGCTTTAGTTTTGCATATCAATTGCTCCCAATAATTGAATTCATCCGTACTTTTCTATGAAAAATAGGCAGAAATTAATTTATCTAACAAAAAGTTTGTTTGAGAAAATAAATAAATTTGGGAGTTCTTGGTTTCTATAATTCAGATTTCCTGCACAAATTGGAAAAATGGAAAGTAATTTATGAATTTGTAAACCAAGTAAAAGTTTTTCTTCAATATGGGATGAATTTCTGTGCAGTGGTATGTAATTTAGGAATGATCATTTACATATTAAGACTAATCGGTAAAGTTGTTTTGCTTATCAATTGCTCCCAATGAATGAAATCATTCATATATTTCTAAAAAATAAGCAAAAATTAATTGGTCTAAAAATATTTTGTCTAAGCAAATAATATCTAGAAGTCTTTGGTTTCTATTATTCATATTTCAGGATCCATAATCTCTATCACTTGAAATAAAATAATTATGCTAATATTGTTTTGTTATGTGGCTCAGTGCATTGTCAATTTATTATTTACACATAATGTAATGTTGGTGGATCATTAATTTCACTTGTATCAGTCGTATGATGAATTGATTTTCCTCAACAAATAAGTTTTATACTTCATGTTACTGTCACACGACCTTAAACATACATATTTTTGTCATCTTTAGAATTATAAAAAATGATAATTATGTTTCAGAATAGATACAAGTATTTTCATTTATTTTTATGATTATGAATCATCAATTACGTTATGACATCTATAACTATTACTCCGGATCTACCTACTACCGTACCCGTGCATGAACTTCCGCATTTTATACTCAGCTTAAAACAGTAAGTGTCTTCAAGGTCACGAGTTGACAGATCAATTTCAAAACTTTATGAATACAATAGAAGAAAAAATATAAAAATAGGATAAGTTTTACAACGTGACAGTTTAGATAGTGTTGGAATATAGTATAAAACTCCACAAAAATGTATATGTGAGTACAAGTATTTTATTTTGTAGTTTAGATTTGTTTATTGCTTTTAGTTATAAAGTGAATGTTTAGAAGCTGGAACTTCAAATAAGAAAAATGTCATTATTTGTGGAAAAGTGAGCGAAGTAATCCGGAAATTTCCAATTGGGGGTCAAAAGAAGACAGCTATCGTGGCGTGGCTGGGCAGAGCATGGCAGTGAGTAGGACGGCGAAGGGATACAATGGAAGAGATAGAGGTAGGTCCCGCCGCAGGACATGAAAAGATTGAATTCCTCTTCCTATATAATACTTTACTGTAATAAATGCCCGAGCAACGCCGGGTACTTCAACTAGTAAATAAATGGAAGTACACAGCGTTCAATAAGTCTCTCCGCAGTTTCCGTCTCCCCTCTCGACCACCCTCCATGCGGAATCGGCAACATCGCGTGTTTAATCAGCGTGGCAGTGTTCGAACGTAATTCTCAGGAGCGCGCTCGCTGCAACAGGCAGTGGTCGAAATAAAAGCACGTGATCGTTTTATTATGCGACCACCGCGATGTTGTCGTTTCCGCAGAAAGGATGGTGCAGTGGGGAGACGGTCACTTTGAAGAGACCTTTTGAACGCTCTTTATAAATGTTTACGATATCCTCACACATTATTCGGCCACAGTCAAAGGAAACACCTCTTATCGTCTTAGTATGAAAGGGAAAGGAATCGGAATTTGCAGAAAAGAGAAGAATGAAGACTTAGCAGGTGCAGAACAGAAAAAGGGGGAAAAGGCCACAAAGTAAATAAATCAGAGAAAGGTTTACAACAGTAATGTTTATCAATGAGACAATCTTTACTTTTATTATTCCATTACAGGTTTGTTTCAGAACGTCTCTTAAAAGACATGAGTTTCGTTTTCAAATCTTCAACAGATTCTTTTCTGGATTCTTCGATGAGAGATTTTACCAAAGCTGAAAAGAAATGTGACGAAGACAGTTACAAAACACAAAACAATAATACAAACAATTACACTATTTATATTGATATTTCTACAAAATTGACTTTCACCAGAGTCTAGACAGGCAGTCGAATTATCTTAGAGTGCCTAAGAGAACTGCTGTATTGGAAATTATTACAATTTAAAATCAGTTTCTATGTGAATAAAGACCGTTGAGATGAGAATTTCGCAATACTTCGTACCAAGTCTTTTTTTCTAGGTTTGGGCCTGATTAATCCTGATTGTTCTTTTAAATTCTTTTAGCTAGATCTGCACGAAAGAATAGCGTGACCTGAGCTGAGTCATGTAATGAACAGATGCATACCTGAATTTGTTGAATTATCTGTCTCTGCCAATCACTTGCATCTCATTATTCCTCAGGTCACCAGTTCACCATGACCGAACCACGTTGGCCCCTCCCAGGAGCCCAGGCGTAGCGATACCCCGAATTTCGGATTTGTCGGTCGTCGGTCTGTTGTTGCTGAGGAACGATTGACTGCGGGATGGGAGCATTCTCTGGGATGTTAGGCTGTTGTTGCTGCTGTGGATGTTGTTGCTGTGGATGCTGTTGTTGAGGTAGTTGCTGTTGTGGAGGTGGTTGCTGTTGTTGAGGTAGTTGCTGTTGTGGAGGTAGTGCCTGTTGAGGTGGTTGCTGTTGTTGAGGTGGTTGTTGTTGTATAGGTGGTTGCTGTTGTTGAGGTGGTGGCTGTTGTTGAGGTGGTGGCTGTTGTTGAGGTGGTGGCTGTTGTTGAGGTGGTGGCTGTTGTTGAGGTGGTGCCTGTTGTGCAGGTGGTGCCTGTTGTGCAGGTGGTGCCTGTTGTAGAGGTGGTGCCTGTTGTAGAGGGGGTTGCTGTTGTTGAGGTAGTGGCTGTGGAAACATTAGTTGATTAAATGCGTCTAGTAGCCAAAGACAGCGTTTCTTTGGTTGCTGTGTTTGCTGTTGTTGCCGTATTGGCTGTAGTTGCTGTTGTTGAGGCAGTTGGTGTTGGTGCTGTAGTTGCTGTTGGTGCTGTAGTTGCTGTTGTTGCAGTAGTTGCTGTTGTTGCTGTTGATGATATTGTTGCTGCAGATGCTGTTGCTGCAGTAGTTGCTGTAGTTGCTGTTGTTGAGGTAGTTGCTGATGTTGGTGTTGTTGCAGTAATTGCTGTACTTGCTGTTGTTGAGGTAGTTGCGGTTGATGATGTTGCTGTAGTTGCTGCTGATGCTGTAGTTTTTCTTGCAGAGGATCGACTTCCTGCTGGACTACTAGATAGTTAGTCTGTTGTTGCTGTAGATCCGCTGATGAAGGTGAACCTTGATTAACCATACCCTGGATACTTTGTTTAAAGCCGCGGCCATCGGTCAACGATCCATAATTGCTGTACCCGTACTCGACGGGGCGAGGCTTGTCGAAATAAGCCCGAGGCCTCTGGAAGTATTGATTACCGACGACTGTGCTTTCTGGTTGCCCAGGGCCTGCCCTTTGGAAGGCGCCCACGCCCACCCAGGCAATAACCACGATGATCAGCAGCTTCATCGCCTCGTGCTTCGATCACCCCTGGATGAGCAAGTCGCGACGCGGAGCTTTTATAGCGCACGAGCGAAGGCCTCTCGTGACGTCACACATAGACTTGCAAATGGCGGCGAGCGCTCCATACTTCAGTTCCTGATGTTTACGACTGATGAACTGTAGATTAGCGCGCAAATGAAAGATATGTTCAGTTAATTGGAGTCGTTTGTTGAATTGTGATCATTGATCCGAGACTGATTGTTCTAAGTTAGTTTAATTTTACGCTTCAACAACATTACTTTCAGTTGCTAAATCAGACAACTCAAATGATCCAATCCAATGAACAATACATTTTACTCAATCACAATAATTTTCCTCAAGCCAGTGAATTGGCCAATAAAAACGTTTAAGCGACGTCTTTTAATGGAAACAGAATTGCAAGCGAAAGTATAGTTATTTTGGACAAGAAATAATTGACTTTTGTTATATTGCTTCCACGTAGGTCGAATAAAGAATTTTTTTTTAAAGATAAATTTTTTAAAAAGGATAAAAATCAAATGAATATAATTTATATTTTTGTTATTTATTAAACACGTAATGAAGTTTCTTTCTGGAAATAAATGTTCACTAACATGTAACTATGTGTAAACAAATCGTGGTGCAACAGCAAAGATTTTCATGCAATATTTGTACCGTTTTATAGTATTACAATATTGCAATTTCGTTTTTACGTACCCTTCAGCCATCATTTAAACAAACGTGAGCCAAACAAGCGCGGATTAGCGATGTGTCGATCGCGAATTGAACTATTCGCGAAAAGGAAAGGTTCGACCATTTATTAAACAATTGTTCGTTTGTCACAGGTCATCGTTCGTAATTCGCTGCCCAGGCCATCGTTCACCGTTCGTAGTTGTTCGGTCGTCGCTCACCTAGTTAGGAGATCTCCGGTCGCTCCCCTATACTTGGGTTTTTCTAACGTGGCGGCTGAGGGTAGTATCTCCAAGATGGAATTCGGCACGACTTTTTGAGTCATTCTCAGTACGGCCGCTAGATTCGCTTGATGTGCAGCACTGCTTGATATGGTCGCGATCACGCGGCATCTTGCGGCAGGATCAAGAAAGACGCAAAGAGTCAAGCCAAATTCCATCTTGCAGATACTAACCTCAACCGCCGCGTTAGAAAAAACCAATAATAGATTGCCGGTCATCGTTCGTCGTTCACTTAAATTCAACTGAAGTAAATATCCGTGATTCTCAGTAAATTTTATTTTTTTTTAAAATTATAACTGAACAATTACGCATATAATTCAAAGTATTAATAAAAATCAAATGAAGATAAATATTCTTTATTATTTTTCAGAATTATAATTCAGAGGTTAAGCATCATATTAAATGCAGTGTTTCTTTTAAATTTAAAATAAGTTTTTAGTACACTCCTACTAGAAACAGTCACTTTTAAGGAATGAAAAGTGTCTTAAAAGTTCAATTTTTATAATTAGCAGTAAAATACACTTATGTGTTCAAATAAAATTGTGAATACAACAAAGGAAACAAAATACAATTTTTGATTGAATGAGCTATTACTGACCTCAATACAATATGGATTTGATATGTATGTTGGAATTAAAATATAACAAAAGTCAAAAAGGGTGACGAAACATTAGTGTACGACACACGTGGTAAAAGTGATTTTATTTTGTTCGTAGGATTTTGCCACTTGACCTTGTGTTGCAACATTTCCTACACGCGAAATAACATGCAACATTTACCACTCGTATCATCAATAACTAATTCTACAACTCTATCGAAAAGGCCGATTCTGTTCTTTGCTAACATGGCGTGAAATAGGCAATTGTCTGTATCCAATTAAATGGCCGGGTGCTAAGTCTTGTTACCACGCAAACCAGTACTTCACTCATGGAAATTTAACAAAGTGTACCTTTGCAACTCTTCCACTTTCATGATTCTCTATAACCTATTGCTATTCCTCGACATATCAAACATCTTACTGCATTATAAAATTAGGACCAACTTTTTCATATATTTTAATATTATAATTTTTAGACAGACAATTTTTTCGTGAGAGAAGTGGGAATTATTTCATTGTCTTAGTTAAATTTTTAGTCTCGACCTACGGTCTTGGCAAAAGAATTTCAACCTCAAAGGTGAATAAACACCCACATCACCAAAATGATGTAACTGCCTTCTTATTTTGACCTAGTACACTAAAAACATTTATCGTAGAAGGAACAGTTCATCTAAAAGAACGACTTTGCCCATTCTTAGCGGGAATGACACCTATCTCAATTTTTCTTAAATACAAAATTGAAACGTCCATAGCTTCCTAACATTGAATTCAGTGTGTTCGTATATTATTTTGCAGATCCAAATTCAGCCTATGAGCCTCAGACCCCAGTTTGCGTCATAATATATGCGGTAATTTTAAATGTTGCCAAAAACCGAATTTATCACATTGTTACAAGACACTGAAACAGATTTCTGAAGCATTTGTTTTAAATATTGCAACTTTATGACTATCATCACGTAATTTTTTGTTGTTACTGTTAAAAAATGTCATTGTTACCACTTTCAAAATGTTTCTCAACACTACTCGCTCATCACGCAATATGGCGCCCAGCGTCTGGGTTGGCTTTTCAAACGAAGTGCCCGTGTTGTGGTCAGGTTGTTCGTTTTTATACATTTTTTTTTAATTTGTTGCGTCGTCGTTGACGAACGTGTCTCAACCCTTGTTGAGAGTTGAGCGCTTTTGTTGGAGTAATCCTCCGTTACCAAGTAATTACTTTCATTACTGTTATTGAGTAATCGTCGCAGTCAGTCTGAGCGTTTTATACCTTCGAGCAAGGGCTCGACGCCTTTGGATTCCGGGGTTCCTAGCCGGTTATCCAACTAGGAATACGTGAGTCTCGAATTCTCTTAACCTTCGAGACTTCACGGCGCCTAGTAAACGAATTCGGCTAGCGCCGCCGGCAAGCAGGTGGTGCGTAAGCTGGTTCGTGACGCAAGCTGGCGGTGCGCAGGACGTGCAAAAATCGATGCGCAGGAGGAACTCAACCATGCGTTTCCACCACGGCCGCAGCCATGTGCGTACCACGTGCGAGCCGCGTGTGTGGCAACACAACGCAACTTGACCTTGAGGTGCCGTTATAAATACATGGAAGTACAGAGCGTTCAAAAAGTCTCTCCGCAGTTTCGGTCTCCCCTCTCCACCACCCTCCATGCGGAATCGGCAACATCGCGTGTTTAATCAGCGTGGCAGTGTTCGAACGTAATTCTCAGGAGCGCGCTCGCTGCAACAGGCAGTGGTCGAAATAAAAGCACGTAAGCGTTTTATTATGCGACCACCGCGATGTTGTCGTTTCCGCAGAAAGGATGGTGCAGTGGGGAGACGGTCACTGGGAAGAGACCTTTTGAACGCTCTGTATAAGTGCTTACGATATCCACACACATTATCCAGCTACTGTAAAAGGAATTACCTCGCTTATCGTCTTAGTAAGAAAGGGAAAAGAATGGGAATTTGCAGAAAAAATAAAAATGAAGACTTAGAAGATGCAGAACAGAATGAGGAGAAAAAGACCACCAAGTAAATAAATCAGAGAAAGGTTTACAACAGTAATGTTTATCAATGAGACAATCTTTACTTTCATTATTCCATTACAGGTTTGTTTCAGAACTTTTCTTAAAAGATATGAGTTTCGTTTTCAATTCTTCAGCAGATTCTTTTCTGGATTCTTCAATGACAGATTTTACCATATCTGAAAAGAAATGTGACGAAGACAGTTACAAAACACAAAATAATAATACAAAAACTAGATTATTAATATTGATATTTCTACGTAATTGATTTTCACGAGAGTCTAGACAGGCATTTGATTTATTTTAGATTGCCTAAGAGGACAGTTGCGTTAAAAATTATTACAATATAAAATCAGTCTCTATGTTACTAAAGACAGTTGAGATGAAAATGTGGCAATACTTCGTATCAAGTTTTTTTTCTAGGTTTGCGCCTGATTAATCTGAAGTGTTCTTTTAGCTAGATCTGTCCGAAAGAATAGCGTTACATGTGCTGAGTCATGCAATGAACAGATGCATACCTGAATCTGTTGAATTAGCTCTCTCTGCCAATCACTTGCATCTCATTGTCCCTCAGGTCACCAGTTCACCACGACCGAACCACGTTGGCCCTTCCCAGCAGCCCAGGCGTTGCGATACCCTGGTTTACGGGCAACTGTGTAGCTGGGCTGTTGTTGCTGTAGGAGAGGAGTGACTGACTGCTGGAAGGGAGTGTTCTCTGGGAAGTTAGGCTGTTGTTGCTGCAGTTGCTGTAGTGGCTGTTGTTGGAGTAGTTGCTGTAGGTGCTGTTGTTGTGGTATTTGCGGTAGTTGCTGTGGTTGAAGCAGTTGCTGTAGTTGCTGTTGTTGAGGTAGTTGCTGTTGTTGCTGTAAATGCTGTTCTTGAGGAATTTGCTGCTGTTGCTGTAGTTGTTGTTGAAATAGTTGCTGTAGGTGCTGTTGTTGTGGTAGTTGCTGTAGTTGAGGTAGTTGCTGTTGTTGCTGTAGTTGCTGTTGTTGCAGTAGTTGCTGAAGTTGCTGCTGTTGGGGTAGTTGGTGTTGTTGCTGTAGTTGCTGTTGTTGCATTTGTTGCAATTGTTGCTGTAAATGCTGTTGTTGAGGTAGTTGCTGTTGTTGCTGTAGTTGCTGTTGTTGCAGTGTTTGCTGTTGTTGAGGAAGTTGTTGTAGTAGTTCTAGTTGCTGTTGTTGCTGTAGTAGCAATTGTAGCTGTAGTTGATATTGTTGCAGAAGTTGTTCTTGTTGCTGTAGTTGTTGTTGTTGCTGTTGTTGCAGTACTTGCTGATGTTGCTGTTGTTGCAGTAGTTGCTGTAGTTGCTGTTGTTCAGGTAGTAGATGCTGCAGTTGGGATAGTTGTTGTTGTTGCTGTAGTTGCTGTTGTTGAGGTAGTTGGTTTTGATGTTTTTGCTGTAGTTGCTGTTGCTGCAGTAATTGCTGTTGTTGAGGTGGTTGCTGTAGTTCCTGTTGTTTAAGCAGTTGCTGTAGTTGCTGTTGTTGAGGTAGTTGCTGTTGATGCTTTTGTTGCTGTAGTTGCTGTTGAAGAGGATCGACTTCCTGCTGGACCACTAGAAAGTTACTCTGTTGTTGCTGTAGTTGCGCTAAGGAAGGTGAACCTTGATTAGTCATACCCTGGATACCCTGGATACCAAAATAAGCCCGAGGCTTCTGAAAGTCTTGAATACCGGCGACTGTGCTTTCTGGTTGCCCAGGGCCTGCCCTTTGGAAGGCGCCCACGCCCACCCAGGCAATAACCACGATGATCAGCAGCTTCATCGCCTCGTGCTTCGATCACCCCTGGATGAGCAAGTCGCGACGCGGAGCTTTTATAGCGCACGAGCGAAGGCCTCTCGTGACGTCACACATAGGCTTGCAAATGGCGGCGAGCGCCCCATACCCCAGTCTCTCATGTTTACAACTGATGAACTGTAGATTAACGCGCAATTGAAAGAAATGTTCAGTTTATTGGAGTCGTTTGTTGAATTGTGATCATTGATCCGAGACTGATTCATCTAAGTTAGTTTAATTTTACTCTTCAACATTATTTTTAATTGCAAAATCAAACATCTCAAATGATCCAATCCAAAGAACAATACATTTTACTCAATCACAATACAGTTTCCTCAAGCAGGTGAATTGGCCAATCAATACGTTATCGCGATGTCTTTCAATAGAAACAGAATTACAAGAGAAAAGAGAGATATTTTGTGCAATAAATGATTGACATTAGTAACATTGCTTCCCTGTAGGTCACTTAACATTTTTTTCTTTTATGAAGATAAACTTTTAAACAAAGGATAAAATTCGAATGAATATAATTTAATAATTTTATTATTTATTAAACACGTAATAAAGTTTCCTTCTGCAAATAATTGTTCACCAACATGTAACTATATGTCAACAAGTGGTCCTGCAACAGCAAAGATTTTCTTGCAATATTTGTTCCGTTTACAATATTGCAATTTTCCGTATTACAATATTGCAATTTTTTTTAACGTACCCTTCAGCCATCATTTAAAGAAACGTAAGAAACGAGCGCGAATTAAAGATGTGTCGATCGCGAATTGAACTATTCGCGAAAAGGAACGGTTCGACCATTTATTAAACGATCGTTGGTTTGTCACAGGTCATCGTTCGTAATTCGTTGCCCGGTCGTCGTTCACCTCGATAGGAGATCTCTGCATACTTGCCCTCTTATATTTGGGTTTTTCTAACGTGGTGGCTCAGGGTAGTATCTCCAAGATGGAATTCGGCACGACTTTTTGAGTCATTCTCAGTCTGGCCGCTAGAGTCGCTTGATGTGCAGCACTGCTTGATATGGTCGCGATCACGCGGCATCTCTCGGCAGGATCAATAATGACGGAAAAAGTCAAGCCAAATTCCATCTTGAAGATACTACCCTCAACTGCCACGTTCGAAAAAAACAAGAATAGTTTGCCGGTCATCGTTCGTCGTTCACTTTAATTCAATTAAAGTAAATCGCGTGATTCTCAGTAAATTTTATTCTTTCTTAATTATGACTCAACAATTACGCAGATAATTCAAAGTTTTAATAAAAATAAAATGAAGATAAATATTGTTTATTATTTTGCAGTATTGTCATTCAGTGGTTTTGCATCATATAAAATGCAGTGTATATTACAAATATAAAATAGTTTTTTGTACACCCCTACTAAAAGCGGGCACTGTTAAGGAATGAAAAGTGTCTTAAGATTTCAATTTTTGTAATTAGCGGTAAAATACACTGATGTGTTCAGATAATATTGTGAATACGACAAAGGAAACAAAATACATTGGTTTGATTGAATGAGCTATTACTGACCTTAATACAATATGGATTTGATATGTATGTTGGAATTAAAATACAATGTAAGTTATAAAAGGTGACTAAAAATTAGTGTATGACACGTGGTAAAAGTGATTTTTTTTTTTTTTGTTCGTAGGATTTCGCCACTTGACCTTTTGTTGCAACATTTCCTACACGCAAAATAACATGCAACATTTATCACTCATATCATCAAGAACTATTTCTAAAACTATCGTAAAGGAGGATTCTGTTCTTTGCTAACATGGCGTGAAATAAACAATTTTTTATCCATTAAAATGGCGGGGTGTTAAGCCTGGTTACCACGAAAAAAAGTACTTCACCCATGGAAATTTAAGGAAGTGTACCTTTGCAACGCTCCCACTTTTATGATTCTCTATAACCTATTGCTATTCCTCGAGATATCAAAGTTCTTACTGCATTATTAAATTAGGACCAACTTTTTCATATATTTTAATATTATAATTTTTATACTATGGCAGAAAAATATATTGGGTGAGAGAAGTGGGAATTTTTTCATTGTCTTAGTTAAATTTTGGCTTTGACCTCCAGCTCAGCAACAAATTTTTTCCACAAAGGTAAATAAACACCCACATCACCAAAATGACTTAACTGCCTTGTTATTTTACTACTAGTACACTAAAACCAATGATCGTGTAACGAACCCTTCACATAAAAGAATGACTTTGCCCATTCCTAGCGGGTGTGACACCTATCCTATTTTTTTTAATACAAAAATGTAAACAAACATAGTTCCTAACATTGAATTCAGTGTGTTCGTATATTATTTTCATGGAAATAAAATAATGATCATCAACGTGTTCTGATGTTTATTTCAGGCTTTGGCTGTGAATAGAATGAGTAATAATGTCCCCAGGTGCCAGCGGCGATGACGATAGCGTGACTGAATTGCCCAATAAAAATGTGACATTTGCTTCGTCGCCACACACATTGCGCAACTTCCCTATCCAGTAACGTTTTTCGAAACAAATGCCACATCGGTCGAAAAATAGAGTACATTATTATTATTATTATTATTATTATTATTATTATTATTATTATTATTATTATTATTATTATTATTATTATTATTATTATTATTATTATTATTATTATTATTATCATTATTATTATTGTTATTATTATTTTTTAATATTATTATTGTTGTTTTATTTCATCTTTATGACTATCATTACGTAATTTTTTGTTGTTACTGTAAAAAAATGTCATTGAGTACCAATTTCAAAATGTTTCTCAACATTACTCGCTCTACACGCAACATGGCGGCCAGCGTCTGGACTGGCTTTTCAAACGAAGTGCCCGTGTTGTGCTCAGGTTGTTCTTTTTTATATTTTTTTAAAAATTTGTTGCGTCGTTGTTGAAGAAAGTGTCTCAACCCTTGTTGGGAGTTGAGCGCTTTTGTTGGAGTAATCCTCCGTTACCAAGTAATTACTTTCATTACTGTTATAGAGTAATTACTTCGCAGTCAGTTTGAGCTTTTTATCCCTTCGGCCAGGGGTTCGACGCCGTTAGATCCAGGGGGTTCATAGCCGGTCACCCAACCAAGAACCCGTGAGCCACGAATTCTCTTAACCTTCGAGACTTCACGGCGCCTAGTAAACGAATTCGGCTAGCGCCGCCGGCAAGCAGGTGGTGCGTAAGCTGGTTCGTGACGCAAGCTGGCGGTGCGCAGGACGTGCAAAAATCGGTGCGCAGGAAGAACTCACCCATGCGTTTCCACCACGGCCGCAGCCATGTGCGTAACACGTGCGAGCCGCGTGTGTGGCAACACAGCGCAACTTGACCTTGAGGTGCCGTTATAAATAAATGGAAGTAAAGAGCGTTCAAAAAGTCTCTCCGCAGTTTCGGTCTCCCCTCTCCACCACCCTCCATGCGGAATCGCCAACATCGCGGGTTTAATCAGCGTGGCAGTGTTCGAACGTAATTCTCAGGAGCGCGCTCGCTGCAACAGGCAGTGGTCGAAATAAAAGCACGTGATCGTTTTACTATGCGACCACCGCCATGTTGTCGTTTCCGCAGAAAGGATGGTGCAGTGGGAAGACAGTCACTGGGAAGAGACCTTTTGAACGCTCTGTGTAACTGCTTACGCTATCCACACACATTGTCTGGCTACAGTCAAAGGGATCACTACTCTTATCGTCTTAGTAAGAAAGGGAAAAGAATGAGAATTTTCAGAAAAGAGAAGAATGAAGGTGCAGAACAGAAAAAGGGGGAAAAGGCCACAAAGTAAAAAAATCAGAGAAAGGTTTACAACAGTAATGTTTATCAATGAGATAATCTTTAATTTTTTTATTCCATTACAGGTTTGTTTCAGAACTTCTCTTAAAAGACATGAGTTTCGTTTTCAATTCTTCAACAGATTCTTTTCTGGATTCTTCGATGGTAGATTTTACCATATCTGAAAAGAAATGTGACGAAGACAGTTATAAAACACAAAAAGAAATTAAAAAAATTAGGCTATTCATATTGATATCTCTAGAAAATTGACTTTCACCAGAGTCTAGACAGGCTGTCGAATTATTGTAGATTGTTTAAGAGATCAGTTGCGTTGAAAATTATAACAATTTAAAATCAGCCTGTATGTAACTAAAGACCGCTGAGATGAGAATTTCGCAATACTACGTACCAAGTCTTTTTTCTAGGTTTGCGCCTGATTAATCCTGATTGTTCTTTTAAATGTTCTTTTAGCTAGATCTGTCCGAAAGAATAGCGTAACCTGAGCTGAATCATGAAATAAACATGTGCATACCTGAATTCGTTGAATTAGCTGTCTCTGCCAATATCTTGCCTCTCATTGTCCCTCAGGTCACCAGCTTTGGATCTTGAGAGGCATCTCCACGTTGACCGAACCACGTTGGCCCCTCCCAGGAGCCCAACCGTGGCGATACCCCGGATTACGGGCAACTGGGAAATTGGGCTGTTGTTGCTGTAGGACAGAAGCGACTGGCTGCTTGATTGGGTCGACCTCTGGCATGTTATCCTGTTGTTCCTGTAGTTGCTGTAGTGGCTGTTGTTGCAGTAGTTGCTGTGGCTGTTGTTGCAGTAGTTGCTGTAGCTGTTGTTGCAGTAGTTGCTGTGGTTGCTGTTGTTGCTGTAATTGCTGAAATTGCTGTTGTCGAGGTAGTTGCTGTTGTTGATGCTGTGGTTGTTGTTGTTGCTGTAGTTGCTGCTGTTGCAGTTGTTGATGTTGAGGTAGTTGTTGATGTTGTTGTAGTTGCTGTTGATGAGGTTGTTGTTGATGTAGTAGTTGTTGTTGTTGTTGTTGAATCTGTGCTTGCTGCTGTTGAAGTAATTGTTGTTGCTGTAGTTGTTGTAGTTGCAGTTGCTGTTGTTGAGGTAGTTGCTGTTGTTGCAGAATTTGCTGTAGTTGCTGTTGTTGAGGTAGTTGCTGTTGATGCTGTTGTTGCTGTTGGTGCTGTAGTTGCTGTTGTTGCAGTAGTTGCTGTTGTTGCTGTTGATGATATTGTTGCTGCAGTTGCTGTTGCTGCAGTAGTTGCTGTACTTGCTGTTGTCGAGGTAGTTGCGGTTGATGCTGTTGCTGTAGTTGCTGTTGATGCTGTAGTTGTTGTTGCAGAGGATCGACTTCCTGCTGGACTACTAGAAAGTTAGTCTGTTGTTGCTGTAGTTCCGCTGATGAAGGTGAACCTTGATTAACCATACCCTGGATACTTTGCTTGAAGCCGCGGCCATCGGTCAACGATCCAGAATTGCTGTACCCGTACTCGACGGGGCGAGGGTTGTCGAAATAAGCCCGAGACCTCTGGAAGTATTGATTACCGACGACTGTGCTTTCTGGTTGCCCAGGGCCTGCCCTTTGGAAGGCGCCCACGCCCACCCAGGCAATAACCACGATGATCAGCAGCTTCATCGCCTCGTGCTTCGATCACCCCTGGATGAGCAGGTCGCGACGCGGAGCTTTTATAGCGCACGAGCGAAGGCCTCTCGTGACGTCACACATAGGCTTGCAAATGGCGGCGAGCTCTCCATACCCCAGTCTCTCATGTTTACGACTGATGAACTGTAGATTAACGCGCAATTGAAAGAAATGTTCAGTTTATTAGAGTCGTTTGTTGAATTGTGATCATTGATCCGAGACTGATTGTTCTAAGAGAGTTTAATTTTACGCTTCAACAACATTACTTTCAGTTGCTAAATCAGGCAACTCAAATGATCCAATCCAAAGAACAATACATTTGACTCAATCGCAATACATTTTCCTCAAGCAAATGAATTGGTCAATCAATACGTTATAGCGACGTCTTTCAAAAGAAACAGAATCGCAAAATAAAATATAGATATTTTGGGCAAGAAATAATTAACCTTAGTTATAATGCTTCCCCGTATGTCAAATAAAAGTTTTCTGTTTGATGAAGATAAACTTTTAAAAAAGGATAAACGTCTAATTAAAATAATTTAATAATTTTGTCATTTATTAAACACGTAATAAAGTTTCCTTTTGGAAATAATTGTTCATAACATGTAACTATATGTGAACAAGAGGTGGTCCAACAGCAAAGAGTTTCTTGCAATATTTGTACCGTTTATATAGTATTACAATATTGCAATTTTATTTTTACGTACTCTTCAACCAACATTTAAACAAACGTGAGCCAAACGAGCGCGAATTAGCGATGTGTCAATCGCGAATTAAACTATTCGCGAAAAGGAACGGTTCGACGATCGTTCGTTTGTCACAGGTCATCGTTCGTAATTCGCTGCCCAGGCCACGTAGTTGGTCGGTCGTCGTTCACCTAGTTGAGATCTCTGATCGCCCGCTTATACTTGGGTTTTTCTAACGTGGTGGCTGAGGGTAGTATCTCAAAGATGGAATTCGGCACGACTTTTTGAGTCATTCTCAGTCCGGCCGCTAGAGTCGCTTGATGTGCAGCACTGCTTGATACGGTTGCGATCACGCGGCATCTTGCGGCAGGATCAATAATGACGCAAAAAGTCGTGCCAAATTACATCTTGGAGATACTACCCTCAGCCCCCACATTAGAAACAACCAAGAATAGTTTGCCGCTCATCGTTCGTCGCCCACTTTAATTCAACCTAAGTAAATCGACGTTCTTCTCAGTAAATTTTATTCCTTCTTAATTATGACTCAACAATTACGCAGATATTTCAAAGTATTAATAAAAAACAAATAAATATTAATATTCTTTATTATTTTGCAGAATTGTCATTCAGAGGTTTGGCATCCTATAAAATGAAGTGTTTATTATAAATTTAAAATAATTTATAGTACACCCCTACTAAAAGCAGTCACTTTTAGGGCATGAAAAGCGTCTTAAAAGTTCAATTTTTATCATTAGCGCTAAAAGACACTCATATGTTCTGATAAAATTGTGAATACAACAAAGGAAACAAAATACATTGGTTTAATTGAATGAGCTATTACTGACCTTTATAAAATATAGATTTGATTTGTATGTTGGTATTAAAATATAATGTAAGTCAAAAAGGGTGACGAAAAATTAGTGTATGACACACGAAGTAAAAGTGATTTTATTTTGTTCGTAGGATTTCGCCACTCTACCTTTTGTTGCAACATTTCCTACATGCGAAATAACATGCAATATTGACCACTCGTATCTTGAAGAACTCTTTCTACAACTATAGTAAAGGCGGATTCTGTTCTTTGCTAACATGACGTGAAATAGGCGATTTTTTATATCCATTAAAATGGCCGGGTGCCAAGTCTTGTTACCACGATAAAAAGGACTTCACTCATGGAAATTTAACGAAGTGTACCTTTGCAACGCTCCAAATTTCATGATTCTTTATAATTTATTGCTATTCCTCGAGATATCAAACATCATACTGCATTATAAAATTAGTACCTACTTTTATTTATTTTAATATTAATAAATTTTCATTAATGTTCAATCTTTTAATATTAGTAAAATTTCCCAATAAAAATTCGCACATCTCTCACGAAGTATATTTTTTCTGCAACTGTATAAAAATTATTCTATACAGTTGCATAAAAAACATACTTCGTGAGGAAGGTGTGAATTTTTTCATTCTCTCAGTTAAATTTCTGCCCTCGGCCGACGGTCTCGGCAACAAATTTCCACCTCAAAGGTGAATAAACACCCACATCACCAAACTGAATTAACTGCCTTGTTATTTTGAACTAGTACACAAAAAACAATGATCGTATAAGGAACCGCTCATCTAAAAGAACGACTCTGCCCATTCCTAGCTGGAATGACACCTATCCTAATTTTTTTAAATACAAAAATTTAAACGAACGTAGCTTTCTAACATTGAATTCAGTGTGTTCGTATACTATTTTCACGGAAATAGAATGATGATCACAACGTGGTCTGATGCGTATTTCATGCTTTGGCTGTGAATAGAATGAGTAATAATGTCCCCAGGTGCCAGCGGCGATGGCGAAAGCCTGACTCAATTGCCCAATAAAAATGTGACATTTGCTTCGTCGCCACACACATTGTGCAACTTCCCTATCCAGTAACGTTTTTCGAAACAAATGCCGCATCGGTCGAAAAATAGAGTACATTATTATTACTATTATTATTATTATTATTATTATTATTATTATTATTATTATTATTATTATTATTATTATTGTAATTATTATTATTATTACTATTAAACAATAGCGTACCCGTACGAGAACTCTCGCAAGTTAAACTTTTCCCTTTCCCTATCTTTCCATTTCCATATTAATAAGGAAAGTTGTTAATGAAACGTATTTTTTTGTTTCAAAAATGCATAACTGTGTCTTCTAATGTCCTCATAGAATATCAAACAAAAATGTTAAAAAATGCATTTAATATTGAAAGAAATTTTGAATGAAGCTTTATTCAGTATTATAGAGAGATGTTCTTGAAACAATTCACATTTCCTTTAAAACAACATTTGAAGTAATTATTCAATCTTCTTAGACAGCTTTCCGCTTTCCTTCATAACTACAAAAATATTAGAAAAGATTTTTACTCTTGAGAAAGCCACGTACGGCTGTCCATGCGAAAATACATGATCGGGCAAGTACAACTCTACTTTTGCGTTATTATTTTACTTCATTACTGAAAAGAAGAGCACCCATGCAATACAATCGCATACAATATCAAGTAATTAGTTTAATTTCAAATTCATTTCCAGATTCTGCAAGTCCCAAAACAGGCGGGGTAGTGTCGAGAAGCGTCGAACGAGTAAAAATGTAATAGAATGTCCAAGAATATCTCCTCTTGTAGATTGCGGTGTTAGGGAGGTTTCTTTGAAACCTCTGGCCTGAATGGTTTAATTTTTAAGCCCCTAGAACGCATCGTGTAGATGTTATTTATCGAAATAATTTTTAAAAAAACGGCAGACGAAGAGTTGCGGGTTGCTTTGCCATGATCATCTATGTTTTTTTTATTAAACAAACACTTCGTATTTTTAAAATCGAAATGCAATTTGAGTCCCACGAAATTTTGTTTCTCCATAGACTTCATTTATAAAGGTTGGTTGCGTGTGAGAGCCAAAAAAGGTATCTACACTACTGAATAATGTACGAAATGATGATAATAATTAAGTATTCCACAAAACTCTTCTTTCTAACACGTAATACAGCATATTATCTTTCTTCCAGCATATTATCCTTTAAGGAATTCGTGAAGTGTTGAATAAATGAAAGTGGCCCATCCACTTACTCTTTATTTACCATGAAAGCTGTACAATTGGAAATCTTCTCCGAATCAACATGGTCCGAATTCCCAACACGGAGAGTGCTTGTAACGCAGGTCCTGCCTCCGCGTGTTCCATTAGCACTGGCCCCGACCTCCCCGGTTGGGCCCCCTGTAGAACAACCGAACAGCTGGCTCGCCGCGGTACAACAAGGGTTTTCCTAAGATTGAGCCAAAGTCACAGTTCGCTAAACAAGCGAACATCTCATGTAATTCAGAGAAGTATACCTCAGCCACGACAGCTGTTCAGCCACGCCTCTTCGAAAAGTGTTTGTGGCTCCTGTGAAAACATCCCTATGCAGAAGTCTAAGAGTTTCGCTGAAGTACATGCCCTTACACGATTGAGGAAAAATTATAAATTTAATTACGTATGTCGAAAATCTTCCGGTTCAAAATCTTGTGTACTATATCCATCACTGGTAAATCTCGAAATTTTGACACATAAGCATTTGAAGTTTTAGTAGCTTTTAAATAAAGAAATCACACGTTCATATTTTATGAATTAAGGAGTAAGAATTACCAAAAGACTTCATAAAAGTTCTGTTAAAAATAATAATTGTTATAAAAATAATAACAACGGTCATATTTTTTTTTGTTTTTAAATCGTGTTTGTCAGAGTGACTGACCAAGAACGGCTACGTATAATCTCACTGCGTAGCGCACTAGCACTGACACTGCCCTTCACGCGTGTGTGGCAGCACTGTTGCGGAGCGATGACGTTTTTGCCCTGCACTGGGTGGGCTGGGTGTGTTTGTTGTAGCGTCACTAGTTTATAGGTGAAATGATGTGAAAAACTTTCAATTTACAACATTACACCATAAAATTACAGACGGAGAATTCTGTCCCTCGATTTAATTATACTGACACCTCAAGGTCAAGTACGAAGAAGAGGGAGGGAAGGCAGTCTCTAATTGGGAGCTTCAACTTCACCACTGTGTTGGTACAGCGAACCTAGTCAACGAGCCTGGTGACCCCAGCCAAGGGGGTGGGTCATCCGCCTGAAATCCAACTTATGCCAATAAGCTTCAAACCCCAGTTCACGTCATAATATTTGCTGGAATTTTAAATGTAGCCAAAAACCGACTTTATCACATAGTTACAAGACACTGAAACAGATTTCTGAAGCATTTCTTATAAATATTGCACCTTTATGACTATCATCACGTAATTTTCTGCTGTTACTGTTAAAAAATATAATTGTGTACCGCTTTCAAAATGTTTCTCAACATTACTCGCTCTACACACAACATTGCGGCCAGCGTCTGCAATGGCTTTTCAAACGAAGTGCCCGTGTTGTGGTCAGGTTGTTCTTTTATATAAATATATATATATATATATATATATATATATATATATATATATATATATTTAAATTTGTTCCGTCCTTGTTGACGAACTTGTCTCTACCCTTGTTAAAAGTTGAGCGCTTTTGTTGGAGTAATCCTCCGTTATCAAGTAATTACTGTCATTACTGTTATTAAGTAATCACGCAGCAGTCAGTCTGTGCCTTTTATCCCTTCGGCCAGGGGCCCGACACCGTTAGATCTCGGGGTTTCCAGCCGATCACCCATCTAGGAACCCGTGAGTCTCGAATTCTTTTTACCTTCAAGACATCACGGCGCCTAGTAAACGAATTCGGCTAGCGCCGCCGGCAAGCTGGTGGTGCGTAAGCTGGTTCGTGACGCAAGCTGGCGGTGCGCAGGACGTGCAAACATCGGTGCGCAGGAGGAACTCAACCATGCGTTTCCACGGCCGCAGACATGTGCGTAACACGTGCGAGCCGCATGTCTGGCAACACAGCGCAACTCCTTTGAGATGCCGTTATAAATACATGGAAGTACAGAGCGTTCAAAAAGTCTCTCCGCAGTTTCCGTCTCCCCTCTCCACCACCCTCCATGCGGAATCGGCAACATCGCGGGTTTAATCAGCGTGGCAATGTTCGAAAGTAATTCTCAGGAGCGCGCTCGCTGCAACAGGCAGTGGTCGAAATAAAAGCACGTAAGCGTTTTATTATGCGACCACCGCGATGTTGTGGTTTCCGCACAAAGGATGGTGCAGTGGAAAGACTGTGAAGGGTCACTGTGAAGAGAGCTTTGAAACAATCTGTATAAGTCCTTTCGACATTATGCAGCAATAGTCGAAGGAATCACCTCTCTTATCGTCTTAGTAAGAAAGGGAAAAGATTGGGAATTTGCAGAAAAGAGAAGAATGAAGACTTTGTACGTGCAAAGCACAAAGAGGGAGAAAAGGCCACAAAGTAAATAAATCAGAAGAAGGTTTGCAACAGTAATGTTTATCAATGAGATAATCTTTACTTATATTATTCCATTACAGGTTTGTTTCAGAATTTCTCTTAAAAGACACGAGTTTCGTTTTCAATTCTTCAACAGATTCTTTTCTGGATTCTTCGATGGCAGATGATTTTACCAAATCTGAAAAGAAATGTGACGAAGTCAGTTATAAAACACAAAACAATAATAAAAAAATTTGACTATTTATACTGATATTTCTAGAAAATTGACACTCACGAGGGTCTAGACAGATAGTCGATTTTTTTAGAGTGCCTAACAGAACTGATGTATTGAAAATTATTACAATTTAAAATCAGTCTATATGATACTAAAGACCGTTGAGATGGGAATTTCGCAATACTGCGTACCAAGTCTTTTTTCTAGGTTTGCGCTTGATTAATCCTGAGCTATCTTTTATATGCTCTTTTAAAAGATCTCTCTGAAAAAATAGCGTGACAAGAGCTGAGTCATGAAATGAACAGATGTATACCTGAATCTGTTGAATTACCTGTCTCTGCCAATCACTTGCATCTCATTATTCCTCAGGTCACCAGTTCACCATGACCGAACCACGTTGGCCCCTCCCAGGAGCCCAGGCGTAGCGATACCCCGGTTTACGGGCAACTGGGTTGCTGGGCTGTTGTTGGTGTAGGAGACGAGCGACTGACTGCTGGAAAGGAGCGTCCTCAGAGAAGTTAGGGTGTTGTTGCTGTAGTAGCTGTGATTGTAGCAGTTGCTGTAGTTGCTGTTGTTGTGGTAGTTGTTGTTGATGTAGTAGCTGCAGTTGCTGTAGTTGCTATTGTTGCAGTACGTGCTGTTGTTGAGGTAGTTGTTGTTGTTGTTGTTGTTGTAGTTGCTGTAGTTGCTGTAGTTGCTGTAGTTGCTGTAGTTGCTGTAGTTGCTGTAGTTGCTGTTGATGAGGTAGTTGCTGTTGTTGTTGTTCTATTTGCTGTAGTTGCTGTTGTTGCAGTAGTTGCTGTTGTTGAGGTAGTTGTTGTTGTAGTTGCTGTCGTTGCTGTTGCTGCTGTAGTAGCATTTGTAGATGTAGTTGATATTGTTGCTGTAGTTGCTCTTGTTGCTGTAGTTGTTGTTGTAGCTGTAGGTGCTCATGGTGCAGTAGTTGCAGTAGTTGCTGTAGTTGCTGTTGTTGCTGTTGTTGCTGTAGTAGCAGTTGTAGCTGTGGTTGATATCGTTGCTGTAGTTGCTCTTGTTGCTGTAGTTGTTTCTGTAGCTGTACTTGCTGTTGTTGCAGTAGTTGCTGTATTTGCTGTTGTTGATGTTGTTGCTGTAGTAGCAGTTTTAGCTGTAGTTGATATTGTTGCTGTAGTTTCTCTTGTTGCTTTAGTTGTTTTTGTAGCTGTAGTTGCTGTTGTTGCAGTAGATACTGTAGTTGTTTTTGTAGCATTAGTTGCTGTTGTTGCAGTAGTCGCCGTGGATGCAGTTGTTGAGGTATTTGTTTTTTCTGTAGTTGCGGTAGTTGTTGTTCCTGTTGTTGTTGTAGTTGGTGCTGTTGAGGTAGTTGCTGTTGATGGTATTGTTGCTGCAGTTGCTGTTGCTGCAGTTGTTGCTGCTGTTGAGGTAGTTGCTGTAGTTGCTGTTGCAGTTGTGTCTGTAGTTGCTGTTGTTGAGGTAGTTGCTGTTGTTGTAGTTGCTGTTGGTGAGGATCGACTTCCTGCTGGACCACTAGGAAGTTACTCTGTGGTTGCTGTGGTGGCGCTAAAGAAGGTGAACCTTCATAAATCATACCCTGGATACTGTTCTTGATGCCGCGACCATCGGTCAACGATCCAAAATTGCTGTATTCGTATTCAACTGGGCGAGGGTTGCCGAAATAAGCCTGAGGCTTCGGAAAGTACCGAATACCGACGTCTGTGCTTTCTGGTTGCCCAGGGCCTGCCCTTTGGAAGGCGCCCACGCCCACCCAGGCAATAACCACGATGATCAGCAGCTTCATCGCCTCGTGCTTCGATCACCCCTGGATGAGCAAGTCGCGACGCGGAGCTTTTATAGCCCACGAGCGAAGGCCTCTCGTGACGTCACACATAGGCTTGCAAATGGCGGCGAGCGCCCCATACCCCAGTCTCTCATGTTTACGACTGATGAACTGTAGATTAACGCGCAATTGAAAGAAATGTTCAGTTTATTGGAGTCGTTTGTTGAATTGTGATCATTGATCCGAGAGTGATTCATCTAAGTTTAATTTTATGCTTCAACAACATTATTTTTAATTGCAAAATCAGACATCTCAAATGATCCAATCCAAAGAACAATACATTTTACTCAATCACAATACATTTTCCTCAAGCAGCTGAATTGATCAATCAATACGTTATAGCGACGCCTTTCAATAGAAACACAATCGCAAGAGAAAATATAAATATTTTGGGCAAGAAATACTTAACTTTAGTTATATTGCTTCCTTGTATGTAAAAGAATAATTTTTTCTGTTTTATCAAGATACATTTAAAAAAAGGATAAAATTAAAACGAATGTAATTTAATAATTTTGTAATTTATTAAACACGTAAAAAAGTTTCCTACTGCAAATAATGGTTCATTAACATGTAATTATATGTAAACAAGGGGTGGTTCAACAGCAAAGATTTTCTTGCGATATTTGTACGGTTTTTATAGTATTACAATATTGCAATTTCATTTTCACGTATTCTTCAGTCATCATTTAGACAAACGTAAGCCAAACGAGCACGAATTAGCGATGTGTCGATCGCGAATTGAATTA
The DNA here is from genome assembly GCA_011170035.1 of Teleogryllus occipitalis. Taxonomy (NCBI): domain Eukaryota; kingdom Metazoa; phylum Arthropoda; class Insecta; order Orthoptera; family Gryllidae; genus Teleogryllus; species Teleogryllus occipitalis. The sequence goes on from BLKR01009293.1 coordinate 115,679, forward strand.
TTCGCGAAAAGGAACGGTTCGACCATTTATTAAACGATTGTTCGTTTGTCACAGGTCATCGGTCGAAATTCGCTGCCCATGCCATCGTTCACCGTTCGTAGTTGGTCGGTCGTCGTTCACCTAGTTAGGAGATCTCTGGTTTCTCTCTTATACTTGGTTTTTTCTAACGTAGCGGCTGAGGGTAGTATCTCCACGATGGATTTCGGCACGACTTTTTGAGTCATTCTCAGTCCGGCCGCTAGAGTCGCTTGACGTGCAGCACTGCTTGAAACTGTCGCGATCATGCGGTACCTTGCGGCAGGAACATAAAACACGCAAAAAGTCGTGCCAAATTCCATCTTGGAGATACTACCCTCAGCCGCCGCGTTAGAAAAACCAAGAATAGTTTGAATAGAATAAATTAAAGAGTAAAAATTACCAAAAGACTTCATAAAAGTTCTGTTAAAATAATAATTGTTATAAAAATTATAACAACTGTCATAATTTATTTTGTTTTTTAATCGTGTTTGTGGAGTGACTGATCAAGAACGGCTACGTATAATCTCACTGCGTAGCGCACTTGCGCTGACACTGCCCTTCACGCGTGTGTGGCAGCACTGTTGCGGAGCGATGAAGTTTTTGCCCTGCACTGGGTGGGCTGGGTATGTTTGTTGTAACATTTTCAATTTACAACATTACACCATAAAATTGCAGACGGAGAATTTTCTACCTCCATTTAATTATACTGACATCTCAAGGTCAAGTACGAAAAACAGTAAGGGAAGGCAGTCGCTAATTGGAAGTATCAACGTCAGTACAGTGTTGGTAAAGCGAACCAAGTCAACGGGCCTGGTAGCCCCAGCCAGGAGGGGTGTCATTCGCCTGATATCCAACTTCAGCCAATAAGCTTCAAACCCCAGTTTGCGTCATAATATTTGCGGGAATTTTACATGTAGCCAAAAACCGACTTTATCACATAGTTACAAGACACTGAAACAGATTTATGAAGCATTTCTTTTAAAAATTGCACCTTTATGACTATCATCACGTAAATGTTTATTGTTACTGTTAAGAAATGTCATTGTGTACCATTTTAAAAATGTTTCTCAACACTACTCGCTCTACACGCAATATGGTGGCCATCGTCCGGACTGACTTTTCAAACGAAGTGCCCGTGTTGTGGTCAGGTTGTCCTTTTTCATATATTTTTTAAAATTTGTTGCGTCGTTGTTGACGAACGTGACTCAACCCTTGTTGAGAGTTGAGCGCTTTTGTTGGAGTAAACCTACGTTACCAAATTATTTCTTTCATTACTGTTATAGAGTAATTACTCCGCAGTCAGTTTGAGCTTTTTATCCCTTCGGCCAGGGGCTCGACGCCGTTAGAATCCGGGGTTCCTAGCCGGTCACCCAACCAGGAACCCGCGAGTCCCGAATTCTCTTAACCTTCGAGACTTCAAGGCGCCTAGTAAACGAATTCGGCTAGCGCCAGCGGCAAGCTGGTGGTGCGTAAGCTGGTTCGTGACGCAAGCTCGCGGTGCGCAGAACGTGCAAAAATCGGTGCGCAGGAGGAACTCACCCATGCGTTTCCACCACGGCCGCAGCCATTTGCGTACCACGTGCGAGATGCGTGTGTGGCAACACAACGCAACTTGACCTTGAGGTGCCGTTATAAATACATGGAAGTACAGACCGTTCAAAAAGTCTCTCCGCAGTTTCCGTCTCCCCTCTCCACCACCCTCCATGCGGAAACGGCAACATCGCGTGTTTAATCAGCGTGGCAGTGTTCGAACGTAATTCTCAGGAGCGCGCTCGCTGCAACAGGCAGTGGTCGAAATAAAAGCACGTGATCGTTTTATTACGCGACCACCGCGATGTTGTCGTTTCCGCAGAAAGGATGGTGCAGTGGGGAAACGGTCACTGGGAAGAGACCTTTTGAACGCTCTGTGTAATTGCTTACGATATCCACACACATCATCCGGCTACAGTTCGGAATGGGAATTTGCAGAAAAGAGATAAATGAAGACTTAACAGGTGCAAAACAGAAAGAGGGGGAAAAGACCACAAATTAATAAATCAGTGGAAGGTTTACAACAGCAATCTTCATCAATGAGACAATCTTTACTTTTATAATACCATTACAGGTTTTTTTCAGAACTTCTCTTAAAAGACATGAGTTTCATTTTCAATTCTTCGACAGATTCTTTTCTGGATTCTTCGATAACCGATTTTACCATATCTGGAAAGAAATGTAACGAAGACAGTAACAAAACACAAAATATTAATACAAAATATAGGCTATTAATATTGATATTTCTAGTTAATTGATTTTCACGAATGTCTTGACAGGCAGTCGAATTATTTTAGATTGCCTATGAGAACATTTGCGTTTAAAATTATAACAATATAAAATCAGTCTCTATGTTACTAAAGACCGTTGAGAAAAAATGTGGCAATACTTCGTACTAAGTTTTTGTAGGTTTGCGGCTGATTAATCCTGATTATTCTTTTAAATCTTCTTTTAAAAGATATGTCCAAAAGCATAGCTTGACATGAGCTGAGTCATGTAATGAACAGATGCATACCTGAATGTGTTGAATTAACAAACTCTGCCAATCTCTTGCATCTTATTTTCCCTCAGGTCACCAGTTCACTTCGACCGAACCACTTAGGTCCTTCCAAGGAGCCCAAGCGTTGCGATACCCTGGATTACGGGCAACTGGGTAGCTGGGCTGTTGTTGCTGTAGGAGAGGAGCGACTGACTGCTGCAACGGAGCGTTCTCCGGGAAGATAGGCTGTGGTTGCTGCAGTTGGGGTACTGGCTGTTGTTGGAGTAATTGCTGTAGGTGCTGTTGTTGTGGTATTTGCTGTAGTTGCTGTGGTTGCATCAGTTGTTGTAGTTGCTGTTGTTGAGGTAGTTGCTGTTGTTGCTGTTGTTGCAATAGTTGCTGAAGTGCCTGTTGTTGAGGTAGTTGCTGTTGTTGTTGTAGTTGAAGTTGTTGCTGTAGTTGCTGTTGTAGAGGTACTTGTTGTTGTAGTAGTTGCTGTTGTTGAGGTAGTTGTTGTAGTTGCTGTAATTGCTGTTGTTGCTGTAATAGCAGTTGTAGCTGTAGTTGCTCTTGTTGCTGTAGTTGTTGCTGTAGTTGCTGTGTTTGCAGTAGTTGCTGTTGTTGCTGTCGAGGTAGTTTTTGTTGTTGCAGTAGTTGCTGTTGTTGCTGTTGAGGTTGTTGTTGTTGTTGTTGTTGTTGTTGTTGCAGTAGTTGCTGTAGTAGCAGTTCTTGAGGCAGTTGTTGTTGCTGTAGTTGCGATAATTGTTGTTGCTGTTGTTGAGGTAGTTGCTGTTGATGATGTTGTTGCTGTAGTTGCTGTTGCTGAACTAGTTGCTGTATTTGCTGTTGTTGAGGTAGTTGCTGCTGTTTCAGCAGTTGCTGTAGTTGCTGTTGCAGAGGTAGTTGCTGTTGATGTTGTTGTTGAGGTAGTTGCTGTTGTTGAGGTAGTTGCTGTTGGTGCTGTTGTTGCTGTAGTTGCTGTTGGAGAAGATCGACTTCCTGCTGGACCCCTAGGAAGTTAGTCTGTTGGTTCTGTAGTTGCGCTAAGGAAGGTGAACCTTGATAATTCGAACCCTGAATACTTTGCTTGAAGCCGCGGCCATCGGTCAATGATCCATAATTGCTGTACCCGTAGTCGATGGGGCGAGAGTTGCCGAAAGAGACCCGAGGCTTGTTAAAGTATTGAATACCGACGACTGTGCTTTCTGGTTGCCCAGGGCCTGCCCTTTGGAAGGCGCCCACGCCCACCCAGGCAATAACCACGATGATCAGCAGCTTCATCGCCTCGTGCTTCGATCACCCCTGGATGAGCAAGTCGCGACACGGAACTTTTATAGCGCACGAGCGAAGGCCTCTCGTGACGTCACACATAGGCTTGCAAATGGCGGCGTGCGCCCCATACCCCAGTCGCTCATGTTTACGACTGATGAACTGTAGATTAACGCGCAATTGAAAGAAATGTTCAGTTTATTGGAGTCGTTTGTTGAATTGTGATCATTGATCCGAGACTGATTCTTCTAAGTTAGGTTAATTTTACGCTTCAACATTATTTTTAATTGCAAAATCAGACATTTCAAATGATCCAATCCAAAGAACAATACATTTTACTCAATCACAATACATTTTCCTCAAGCAGGTGAGTTGGCCAATCGATAAGTTAGAACGACGTATTTCAATAGAAAAAAATTTCAAGAGGAAATATAGATATTTTGGGCAAGAAATGATTGACATTAATTTGGTTGCTTCGCTGTATATCAAATAAAGATTTTTATATTTTATGAAGATAATTTTTTTTAAAAGTATAAATTTTAATGAACCTAATTTAATAATATCGTTACTTATTAAACATATAATAAATTTTACTTTTGCTAATAATAGTTCACAAACATATGACTATATGTGAACAAGTGGTTCTGCAACAGCAAAGATTTTCTTGCGATATTTTTTATGGCTTTTATAGTATTACAATATTGCAATTTCATTTTTACATACTCTTCAGCCATCATTTAAACAAACGTGAGCCAAACGAGCGCGAATTAAAGATGTGTCGATCGCGAACTGAACTATTCGCGAAAAGGAAAGGTTCGACCATTTATTAACCGTTCGTACGTTTGTCACAGGTCATCGTTCGTTATTCGTTGCCCAGGCCATCGTTCTCCGTTCGTAGTTGGTCGGTCGTCGTTCACCTAGTTAGGAGATCTCTGGTTTCTCTCTTATACTTGGTTTTTTCTAACGTAGCGGCTGAGGGTAGTATCTCAAAGATGGAATTCGGCACTACTTTTTGAGTCATTCTCAGTCCGGCCGCTAGAGTCGCTTGAGTGCAGCACTGCTTGATACGGTCGCGATCACGCGGCATCTTGCGGCAGGATCAAGAAAGACCCAAAGAGTCAAGCCAAATTCCATCTTGGAGATACCACCCTCAGCCGCCACGTTAGAAAAAAACAAGAATAGTTTGCCCGTCATCGTTCGTCGTTCACTTTAATTCAACTGAAGTAAATCGCTTGATTCTCAGTATTTTTTTTATTATGACTCAACAATTACGCAGATCATTTAAAGTATCAATAAAAATCAAATGAAGATAAATATTCTTTATTATTTCGCAGAATTGTCATTAAATGGTTTTGCATCATATAAAATGCAGTGTTTCTTATAAATTTGAAATAAGTTTTCTGTACACCCGTACCAAATGCAGTCACTTTTAAGGCATGAAAAGCCTTAAAGGCCTTAAAGGCCTTAAAGGCCTTAAGGCATGAAAAGTCTTAAATCTTAAATTTTTATCATTTGCGCTAAAAGACACTCATGTCTCAGATAAAATTGTAAATATAACAAAGGAAACAAAATACATTGGTTTAATTGAATGAGCTATTACTGACCTTAATACAATATGGATTTGATTTGTATGTTGGAATTAAAATATAATGTAATTAAAAAAAGGAGACTAAAAATTAGAGTATGACACACGTGGTAAAAGTATTTTTATTTTGTTCGTGGGATTGTGCCACTTGACCTTGTGTTCAACATTTTCTACACGCGAAGAAACATGCAACATTTACCACTCGTATTATCAAGAACTATTCCTACAACTCCATCGTAAAGGCGGATTCTGTTCTTTGCTAACATGACGTGAAATACGCAATTTTTTTATATCCATTAAAATGGCCGGGTGCCAAGTCTTGTTACCACGAAAAAAGGACTTCACTCATGGAAATTTAACGAAGTGTACCTTTGCAATGCTCCCACTTCCATGATTCTCTATAACCTATTGCTATTCCTCGAGATATAAACATCTCACTGCATTATAAAATTAGTACCAACTTTTCCATATATTTTAATATTAATAAATTTTCATTAATTTTCTATCATTTAATATTAGTAAAATTATCCAATAGAAATTCACACTTCTCTCACGAAGTATATTTCTTCTGCAACTGTATAAAAATTATTTTATACAGTTGCAAAAAAATATACTACGTGAGAGAAGTGTGATTTTTTTCATTGTCGTAGTTAAATTTTTAGTCTCGACCTACGGTGTCGGCAACAAATTTCAACCTCAAAGGTGAATATACCCACTTCACCAAACTGAATTAACTGCCTTGTTATTTTGAACTAGTACACTAAAACCAATGGTCATATAAGGAACCGTTCATCTAAAAGAACTACTCTGCCCATTCCTTGCTGGAATGTCATCTATCCTAATTTTTTTAAATGCAAAAATATTAATGAACATTGCTTCCTAACATTGAATTTAGTGTGTTCGTATATTATTTTGCAAATCCAACTTAAGCCAATGAGATTCAGACCCCAGTTTGCGTCATAATATTTGCGGGAATTTTAAATGTTGCTAAAAGCCGCATTTATCACATTGTTACAAAGTACTGAAACAGATTTCTGAAGCATTTGTTTTAAATATTGCATCTTTTTTACTATCATCACCTTATTTTTGATTGTTACTTCTAAAAAATGTCGTTGTGTACCAAATTTTAAAAATGTTTCTCAACATTACTCGCTCTACACGCAACATGGCGGCCAGCGTCTGGACTGGCTTTTCAAACGAAGTGCCGGTGTTGTGGTCAGGTTGTTCTTTTTTATATATTTTTTTAAAATTTGTTGCGTCGTTGTTGACGAACGTGTCTCAACCCTTGTTGAGAGTTGAGCGCTTTTGTTGGAGTAATCCTCCGTTACCAAGTAATTACTGTCATTACTGTTATTAAGTAATCACGCAGCAGTCAGTCTGTGCCTTTTATCCCTTCGGCCAGGGGCTCCACGCCGTTATATCTCGGGGTTTCCAGCTAGTAACCCAACTAGGAACCCGTGATTCTCAAATTCTCTTTACCTTCGAGACTTCACGGCGCCAAGTAAACGAATTCGGCTAACGCCACCGGCAAGCTGGTGGTGCGCAAGCTGATTCGTGACGCAAGCTGGCAGTGCGCAGAACGTGCAAAAATCGGTGCGCAGAAGGAACTCAACCATGCGTTTCCACCACGGCCGCAGCCATTTGCGCACCACGTGCGAGCCGCGTGTGTGGCAACACAACGCAACTTGACCTTGAGGTGCCGTTATAAATAAATCGAAGTACAGAGCGTTCAAAAAGTCACTCCACAGTTTCCGCCTCCCCTCTCCACCATCCTCCGTGCGGAATCGGCAACATCGCGGGTTTAATCAGCGTGGCAGTGTTCGAACGTAATTCTCAGGAGCGCGCTCGCTGCAACAAGCAGTGATCGAAATAAAAGCACGTGAGCGTTTTATTATGTGACCACCGCCATGTTGTCGTTTCCGCAGAAAGGATGGTGCAGTGGGGAGACGGTCACTTTGAAGAGACCTTTTGAACGCTCTGTATATGCTAAAATTAAAAACTCTAGTTCTCAAGATTCAGCCGAGAAGCCAGCCCATCCATCATTCGAAGACCTCTGTTTTTTAATATTTGTGTCTAGGGCTTGGTTTTTAAATTTAAGTTATAAGTACTCTATGTAACCCTTCTTTTAAGTACTTAGAATAATATCTGGAGACTAAAAGCCCCAATATGTGATTCTATGGCCATGGAACAATGTAAAAAGTGTTATTGGATGGTACAATGGGTCGTTAGATTAAGTTATTTGGTCAATAGTCAAAGTTAATAATTAATGTCACAAACTCTCTGCTTTTTAAAACTGGTTTATGCTCATTATAAGGAAACCAGCCATAAATATGGCACCTACTAACAAAATCCCAAATTTACAACATTTTTGGGACTGAATGATACCTTTTGACTGCCTTTGAAAAGGTAGAAAAAGTCATTTTTTGGGCAAAACAAAAATTTCTATGTGTATAGCATAAGTTTCCACTGGCGACCGGTAAAGTGCACTGCTCAGTAGGTGCAGTAACTGCTAACGCCTGTGTATAGGCAACCTCTTTGGTGTAAATGTTTTGTTTTTTGCCTAACTACAAGGCGCCATAGGTATTCTGTGTAAAGGCAATGAGCAGAGGACTGCTTTGAAATCGATTGGCACTGTGTCACGCTCCAGTGACGTCTGGTGGGAACCCGCACCACTTTTGAGAGGCTATATAAGGGGTACTCCGCCCGGCATCTTTGCCACTCCGCCTCGAACGTAATTAGCAACAGCTTCTTGCCTGAGACGGGTGTGCCTCGGCCTTTGCCGATATGGTTTTGTTTTATTTTTCAGGTTTATTCATTAAAATATAAATTTTTGAGTGGCCTAGTACCACACATTGATGGAATTGGATTGATTATCTATGCTATGTTAAGTTGTATGTTTATGTTGTAATTTGATATCGCCTTTGTATAGCGTCAACTTTTTCTTATGTGTGGTTACGGTGCGAAAGCACAAATTGTTTTTTGGTGCGAAAGCACAAATTGTATGCTGTATAGGAACTCGTGTCGAGCTTGAACAGCGGCGACTTCTTTCAAAGAGCTGCGTTGTGCGTAATGGCGGCGCAGTCTCATTTGATATGTAGTCTGCACAATTGTTAATTGTTTTGTTGATTGTTGCAGCATCAGCTCCACGTCTTTAGTAAGACGAATCTTCGCGTTGGACCTCTGGAGCGATCACGTGGCAGAGGACGGACCCGTACGGCAGTGGCCGTGGTCCATTGCGTTCCTCTGTCTTTTGGCCCCGTGAGCGGCTGAACAAGGTCGCTCGGGTATAGAGCCGCAGTTGGCACGAAGGTGCACAAACGGCTTTCAGGAGAAGGTGGCACTATGTTTATGGTTAATGTTAAGGCGATTTTTGTATTATGATCAATTCAACTCCATCAATTACGTAAGGTTGTAATGTAACGAAGCGCTGAATGTTTTTTACGCTGTTATTTATGTCGTTTTAAATTGTTCTATCACATTTATTACAGCGTCTCACTCACTCACTCAATTTGTTTATGTTTTTGTAAGGAAAGACTTCTCATTAGAAGTTTTTGTCAATTTATAATCTTACGTCAGCCATTTCGTACGCCCTAAAGTGGGTTCTTGTGTAATTTTGGCTTTTGACGTGAATTATTGTGTATACGTTTATGTGTATACTAGCTGAAGTACCGCCTCGGGTATTTATTACAGTAAATTATTTTAAATGAAGAGGAATTCAGTCTTTGCATGCTCTGCGGCGGGACCTACCTCTATATCTTCCAATGAATCCCTTCTCCGCCCTACTCCCTGCCACGCTCTGCCCGGCCACGCCATAATAGCCATGATAGCTGTCTTCTCTTAACCCCCATTTCAAAATTACCCCATTAGAAGTTCCTGCTTCTAAAGATTCACTTTATAACTAAAAGCAATGAACAAATCATAACTACAAAATAAAATACTTGTAAACTCACATATATAATTTGTGTGGAGTTTTATATAATATTCCAACACTATCAATAAATTCTCACGTAAAACTTATCCTATTTTTATATTTTTTCTTCTATTGTATTCACAAAGAAAGTTTTGAAATTGATCTGTCAACTCGTGACCTTAAAGGGACTTACTGTTTTAAGCTGAGTATAATATGCATGTTCATGCACGGGTACGAGTTGGTAGATCCGGAGTATTAGTTATAGATGTCATAACGTAATTGATGAATCTTAATCATAAAAATAAATGAAAATACTTGTATCTATTCTGAAACATAATTACCAGCTTTTATAATTCTGAAGACGACAAAAATATATATGTTTAATGTCCTATGTGCCACTAACATGTAGTATAAAACTTATTTGTTCAGGTAAATCAATTCATCATGCGACTGATCTATTAGGAAACTAATGATCCACCAACATTACATTATGTGTAAATAATAAATTGACAATGCACTGAGCCACATAACAAAACAATATTAGCATCATTATTTTATCTCAAGTGATAGAGATTATGGATCCTAAAATATGAATAATAGAAACCAAGGACTCCCAAATATTATTTGCTCGGACAAAAATATTTTTAGACAAATTAATTTTTGTTAATTTTTGTTTTGAAAAATATAAATGAACTCATTCATTGGGAGCAATTGATATGCAAAAGAACTTTACAGATTAGTCTTAACATGTAAATGATCTTCCTAAATTACCTGCCACTGCACAGAAATCCATCACATATTGAAGAAAAAATGTTACTTGGTTTACAAAAACATAAATTACTTTCCATTTTTTCAGTATGTAGACGAGAGTTAAATAACAGAAACAAAAGAGTTCCAGATTGTTTTATTTGCTTAGACAAAATATTTTTAGATAAATTAATTTTTTCCAATTAATTATTGAAAAATATTGAGATATACAAATTTTCTCTCTACTTTAATTTCTCGCAAAGGTCTTAGCGTCCGGCTTGCTGGGTCAATGGGTCACGATATATTATAATCCTTATTACCTTTATAATGGATTATAGGATCCGCAGACTATACCGCGCTGCTGGGAATCTGAAATAGAATGATTCTAATGCATGTTCCATCATATAGTCTGCAAATAAATGTTTGTTTATTTTCATGTGATTATCGGGATGTCACAGCTTCCCCTCTCCAAGCGTCATTTGGTTTGCTACAACCTAACTAAATGACAAGACTAAAATTGAACACTTTCTTATTGCTTCTTCACACTAAACGACATTAACACTTTACACTTTGCACTGCACTAGGTCTTGTTTCTTGCTGCCTTAAAACTATTTATATTTTCCTTTCGGAATGTGCCAACAATAACCATTTCACCAGGTATTCTAATAACCGTATTTGCCTAATATTTGCTCCCCATTAACTTCATTGAATACACATACACATTAAATTAAACTCCCTACACAAACTGACAAAATACACATAATAACAAAACAACAACAAAAGAAAAACTATTATTGTACTTTTTACTATCTCAACCTACCTCCATTATTAAACACTTTCAAACTCACAATGATTTCTTGCCACATTGTGCATAACACGGGCAAAGAGCAATGCATGAACATTGACATTCTTTACCACTTCAGACCCTGTTCACACAGGGACATTACATAACCTTATTTAAACTCAAATGAATTTCGTAATAATTCTGGACATTGATGAAATCAGTAGTAGATCTCAGACGTCATCCTCTAGTGGCACGCAGCTAAACTATTGGCATTGATGCACTCTTGAATCTGTAATGTAAAGCTAGGCAAAAAATGTCCAGAAAAGTAATTATTTTGAAAATATATTACTGTTTATGTTTGTAAATTATAGCCTATAGTACTCCAGGACTTTAGAGGATGTTAGCGCAAAAGTTTCGTCGGCATTGGTTCAGTAGATTCAGAGATTACCGCGCTGGAAGACAACACACTTCTGTCTTTATATATTAGTATAGAGTATAGATATAGATATAGAAAAGCAAAATGGCTTTTTAATGCTTGTAATTTAACAGTTTTGATTGTTAACTTTTGCAATTATAGTTCTATATACGTAATTCTATTTAATTCCTCTTGCAGCATTTCTCAACAACAGAGAGGAATATTTGTAATATTATATTTTGTAATAAATTGTTGTTAAAGTTGAAATGTGGATTGTGTCTCCAATTGTAGACCCCTCTGTTGACTCTCACCTGGGGCTTTTTTCAGCCTTGTGCGTCTTCCCTCCCAAAATAGCACTATTTACGAAGTCCATTTTCTAGGAATTTTTGTGATAATTCCGCTCAGACTCCATTCGGCCCTTGTGAGGTCATTGTTAATTTTGTTGCTGATCATTCAGCTATCGACCGTCATATTTATGTTCAAAATGTAACACTATAAGCCCTTAAGATACCCTCAAACATTATGCGGCGAAGAAATCACCTCTCCTATCGTCTTAGTAAGAAAGGGAATAGAATGGGAATTTCCAGAAAAGGGAAGAATGAAGACTTAGCAAGTGCAGAACAGAAAGAGGGGGAAAAGGCCACAAACTAAATAAATAAGAAGAAGGTTTACAACAGCAATGTTTATCAATCAGATAATTTTTACTTATATTTTTCCAATACAGGTTTGTTTCAGAACGTCTCTTAAAACACATGAGTTTTGTTTTCAAATCTTCAACAGATTCTTTTCTGGATTCCAGGATGAGAGATTTTACCAAATCTAAAAAGAAATGTGACGAACACAGTTACAAAACACAAAACAATAATACAAACAATTATACTATTTATATTGATTTTTCTACAAAATTGACTTTCACCAGAGTCTAGACAGGCAGTCGAATTATTTTAGAGTGCCTAGGAGAACTGCTGTATTGAAAATTATTACAATTTTAAATCAGTTTATATGTTACTAAAGACCGTTGAGATGAAAATGTAGCAATACTTCGTACCAAGTCTTTTTTCTAGGTTTGCACCTCATTAATCCCATTTGTTCTTTTAAATGTTCATTTAGCTAGATCTGCACGAAAGAATAGCGTGAGATGAGCTGAGTCATGTAATGAACAGATGCATACCTGAATCTGTTGAATTATCTGTCTCTGCCAATCACTTGCATCTCATTGTCCCTCAGGTCACCAGTTCACTTCGACCGAACCACTTAGGCCCTTCCAAGGAGCCCAGGCGTTGCGATACCCTGGTATACGGGCAACTGGGTAGCTGGGCTGTTGTTGCTTCAGGAGAGGAGCGACTGACTGCTGAAAGGAAGCGTCCTCTGGGAAGTTAGGCTGTTGTTTCTGTAGTTGCTGTAGTGGCAGTTGTTGCAGTAGTTGCTGTGGGTGCTGTTGTTGCAGTAGCTGCTGAAGTTGCTGTTGTTGAGGTAGTTGCAGTTGCTGTTGCTGTAGTTGCCGTTGTTGCAGTGGTTGCTATAGTTGCTGTTGTTGAGGTAGTTGCTGTTGTAGCTGTAATTGCAGTTGTTGCAGTAGTTGTTGTTGTGGTAGTTCTTGTTGTAGTTGCTGCAGTTGCTGTAGTTGCTATTCTAGTAGTACATGATTTTGTTGAGGTAAATGGTTTTGTTGTTCTAGTTGCTGTAGTTGCTGTATTAGCAGTAGTTGCTGTGGTGTCAGTCCTTGCTGTTGTTCAGGTAGTTGTACTGGCTGTTGTTGCTGTTGCTGTTGTTGCTGTTGTTGCTGTTGTTGCTGTTGTTGCTGTTGTAGCTGTTGTTGCTGTTGTTGCTGTTGTTGCTGTAGTAGCAATTGTAGCTGTAGTTGATATTGTTGCTGTAGTTGTTCTTGTTGCTGTAGTTGTTTTTGTAGATGTAGTTGGTGTTGTTGCAGTAGTTGCTGTATTTGCTGTAGTTGCTGTTGTTGCTGTAGTACAAGTTGTAGCTGTAGTTGATACTGTTGGTGTAGTTGCTCTTGATGCTCTAATTGTTTTTGTAGCTGTAGTTGCTGTTGTTGCAGAAGTTGCTGTAGCTGTTGTAACTGTAGTTGCTGTTCTTGCAGTAGTCGCTGTAGATGCAACATTGAAGGTGTTTGTTTTTGTTGTAGTTGCGGTAGTTGTTGTTGCTGTAGTTGCTGTTGTTGATGATGTGGCTGTTGTTGAGATAGTTGCTTTTGATGATATTGTTGCTGCAGTTGCTGTTGCTGCTGTAGTTGCCGTTGTTGAGGTAGTTGCTGTATTTGCTGTAGTTGCAGTAGTTGCTGTAATTGCTGTTGTTGAGGTAGTTGTTGTTGATGCTGGTGTTGCTGTAGTAACTGTTGTTGTAGTTGCTGTTGAAGAGGATCGACTTCCTGCTGGACCACTAGAAAGTTACTCTGTTTTTGCTGTAGTTGCGCTAAAGAAGGTGAACCTTGATTAATCATACCCTGGATACCCTGGATACCGAAATAAGCCCGAGGCTTCTGAAAGTCTTGAATACCGACGACTGTGCTTTCTGGTTGCCCAGGGCCTGCCCTTTGGAAGGCGCCCACGCCCACCCAGGCAATAACCACGATGATCAGCAGCTTCATCGCCTCGTGCTTCGATCACCCCTGGATGAGCAAGTCGCGACGCGGAGCTTTTATAGCGCACGTGCGAAGGCCTCTCGTGACGTCACACATAGGCTTGCAAATGGCGGCCTGCGCCCCATACCCCAGTCTCTCATGTTTACGACTGATGAACTGTAGATTAACGCGCAATTGAAAGAAATGTTCAGTTTATTAGCGTCGTTTGTTGAATTGTGATCATTGATCCGAGACTGATTGTCCTAAGTTAGTTTAATTTTACGCTTCAACAACATTACTTTCAGTTGCTAAATCAGACAACTCAAATGATCCAATCCAAAGAACAATACATTTTACTCAATCGCAATACATTTTCCTCAAGCAAATGAATTGGTCAATCAATACGTTATAGCGACGTCTTTCAATAGAAACAGAATCGCAAAATAAAATATAGATATTTTGGGCAAGAAATAATTAACCTTAGTTATAATGCTTCCCCGTGTGTCAAATAAAATGTTTCTGTTTTATGAAGATAAACTTTTAAAAAAGGATAAAAGTCTAATTAAAATAATTTAATAATTTTGTTATTTATTAAACACGTAATAAAGTTTCCTTTTGGAAATAATTGTTCATAACATGTAACTATATGTGAACAAGAGGTGGTGCAACAGCAAAGAGTTTCTTGCAGTATTTGTACCGTTTTTATAGTATTACAATATTGCAATTTTATTTTTGACGTACTCTTCAGCCATCATTTAAACAAACGTGAGCCAAATGTGCGCGAATTAGCGATGTGTCAATCGCGAATTGAACTATTCGCGAAAAGGAATGGTTCGACCATTTATTAAAGGATCGTATGTTTGTCACAGGTTATCGTTCGTAATTCGCTGCCCAGGCCATCGTTCTCCGTTCGTAGTTGTACGGTCGTCGTTCACCTAGTTAGGAGATCTCTGGTCTCTCTCTTATACTTGGGTTTTTCTTACGTGGCGGCTGAGAGTAGTATCTCCACAATGGAATTCGGCACGACTTCTTCAGTCATTCTAAGTCCGGTCGCTAGATTCGCTTCATGTGCAGCACTGCTTGATACGGTCGCGATCACGCGGCATCTTGCGGCAGGATCAAGAAAGACGCAAAGAGTCATGCCAAATTCCATCTTGGAGATATTAACCTCAGCCGCCGTGTTAGAAAAAACCAAGAATAGTTTGCCGGTCATCTTTCGTCGTTCACTTAAATTCAACTGAAGTAAATCGCGTGATTCTCATTAAATTTTATTTTTTCTTAATTATGACTCAACAATTACGCAGATAATTCAAAGTTTCAATCAAAATCAAATGAAGATAAATATTGTTTATTATTTTGCAGTATTGTCATTCAGAGGTTTTGCATCATATAAAATGCAGTGTGTATGACAAATGTAAAGTATAAATACATGAATGAACAGAGCGTTCAAAAAGTCACTCCACAGTTTCCGTCTCCCCTCTCCACCATCCTCCATGCGGAATCGGCAACATCGCGGGTTTAATCAGCGTGGCAGTGTTCGAACGTAATTCTCAGGAGCGCGCTCGCTGCAACAGGCAGTGGTCGAAATAAAAGCACGTGAGCGTTTTACTATGCGACCACCGCGATTCCGCGATGCGTTTCCGTAGAAAGGATTGTGGGGAGACGGTCACTGCGAAGAGACTTTTTGAACGCTCTGTGTAACTGCTTACGATATCCACACACATTATCTGGCTACAGTCAAAGGGATCACCACTCTTATCGTCTTAGTAAGAAAGGGAAATGAATGAGAATTTTCAGAAAAGAGAAGAATGAAGGTGCAGAACAGAAAAAGGGGGAAAAGGCCAAAAAGTAAAAAAATCAGAGACAGGTTTACAACAGTAATGTTTATCAATTAGACAATCTTTCCTTTTATTATTCCATTACAGGTTTGTTTCAGAACTTCTCTAAAAAGTCATGAGTTTCCTTTTCAATTCTTCAACAGATTCTTTTCTGGATTCTTCGATGGTAGATTTTACCATATCTGAAAAGAAATGTGACGAAGACAGTTATAAAACACAAAACAATAATTAAAAAATTAGGCTATTGATATTGATATCTCTAGAAAATCGACTTTCACCAGAGTCTAGACAGGCAGTCGAATTATTGTAGATTGTCTAAGAGTTGCGTCAGTTGCGTTGAAAATTATTACAATTTAAAATCAGTTTCTATGCGACTAAAGACCGTTGAGATGAGAATTTCCCAATATTTCGTACCAAGTCTTTTTTCTAGGTTTGCGCCTAATTAATCCTGATTGTTCTTTTAAATGTTCTTTTAGCTAGATCTGTGCGAAAGAATAGCGTAACCTAAGCTGATTCATGAAATAATCATGTGCATACCTGAATCTGTTGAATTAGCTGTCTCTGTCAATATCTTACATCTCATTGTCCCTCAGGTCACCAGCTTTGGATCATGAGAGGCATGTGCACGTTGACCGAACCACGTTTGCCCTTCCCAAGAGCCCAACCGTGGCGATACCCCGGATTACGGGAAACTGGGAAATTGGGCTGTAGTTGCTGTAGGACAGAAGCGCCTGGCTGCTGGATTGGAGCGAACACTGGCATGTTAGGCAGTTGTTCCTGTAGTGGCTGATGTTGAGGTAATTGCTGTTGTTGCCGTAGTTGTTGTAGCTGTAGTTGCTGTTGTTGAGGAAGTTGCTGTTGTTGTTTTAGATGTTGTAACTGTAGTTGCTGTTGTTGCTGTAGTTGTTGTAGCTGTAGTAGCTGTTGTTGAGGTAATTGCTGTTGCTGTTGTAGTTGTTGTAGCTGTAGTTGCTGTTCTTGAGGTAGTTGCTGTAGTTCTTGTTGTAGCTGTAGTTGCTGTATTTGCTGTTGTTTCTGTAGTTGCAGTTGTAGCTCTAGTTGATATTGTTGCTGCAGTTGCGGTTGTTGCTGAAGTTGTGGATGCTGAAGTTGCTGTTGTTGCAGTAGCTGCTTTAGTTGCTGTTGTTGTGGTAGTTGCTGCTGTTGCTGCAGTGGTTTTTGCTGTTGCTGCTGTAGTTGAAGTTGTAGCTCTTGTTGATATTGTTGCTGTTGTTGCAGTAGTTGCAGTTGTTGCTGTAGTTCCTGTTGATGCTGTTGTTGCTGGAGTTGCTGTTTTTGCAGTAGTTGATGTTGTTGCTGTTGTTGAGGTATTTGCTGTTGAAAAATTTGCTGTAGTTGCTGTTGTTGAGGTAGTTGCTGTTGATCCTGGAATTTCTGTAGTTGCTGTTGTTGAGGTAGTTGCTGTTGATGTTGTTGCTGAAGTTGCTGTTGATATTGTAGTTGCTGTTGGAGAACATTGCCTTCCTGCAGGACGTCTAGGAAGTTACTCTGTTGCTGCTGTGCATGCGCTAAGGAAGGTGTACCTTGATTATTCATACCCTGGATACTGTGCTTGATGCCGCGACCATCGGTCAACGATCCATAATTCCTGTACCCGTATTCGGCGGGGCGAGGGTTGCCGAAATAAGCGCGAGGCTTCTGAAAGTCTTGAATACCGACGTCTGTGCTTTCTGGTTGCCCAGGGCCTTCCCTTTGGAAGGCGCCCACGCCCACCCAGGCAATAACCACGATGATCAGCTGCTTCATCGCCTCGTGCTTTGATCACCCCTGGATGAGCAAGTCGCGACGCGGAGCTTTTATAGCGCACGAGCGAAGGCCTCTCGTGACGTCACACATAGGCTTGCAAATGGCGGCGAGCGCCCCATACCCCAGTCTCTCATGTTTACGACTGATGAACTGCAGATTAACGCGCAATTGAAAGAAATGTTCAGTTTATTGGAGTCGTTTGTTAAATTGTGGTCATTGATCCGTGACTGATTCATCTCAGTTAGTTTAATTTTACGCTTCAACAACATTTTTTTAAAATTGCAAAATCAGTCATCTCAAATGATCCAATCCAAAGAACAATACATTTTAGTCAATCACAATACATTTTCCTCAAGCACGTGAATTGGCCAATCAATACGTTATAGCGACATTTTTCAATAAAAACCCAATCGCAAGATAAAATATAGATATTTTGGGCAAGAAATGATTGACATTAGTTATATTGCTATCCTGTATGTCAAGTAAAGATTTTTCTGTTTTAAAAAGATATTTTTTTTAAAATGGTTAAATTCTAATGAATATATCTTAATAATTTTGTCATCTATTTAAAACGTAATGAAGTTAACTTCTGTAAATAATTGTTCACCTACATGAAATTATACGTGAACAGGTGGTGCTGCAACAGTAAAGATTTTCTTGCAATATTTGTACCGTTTTTATAGTATTACAATATTGCAATTTTATTTTCACGTACTCTTCAGTCATCATTTAGACAAACGTAAGCCAAACGAGCACGAATTAGCAATGTGTCGATCGCGAATTGAATTATTCGCGAAAAGGAACAGTTCGACCATTTATTAAACGATCGTTCGTTTGTCACAGGTCATCGTTCGTAATTCGCTGCCCAGGCCATCGTTCACCGTTCGTAGTTGGTCGGTCGTCGCTCACCTAGTTAGGAGATCTCTGATCGCCCGCTTATCCTTGGGTTTTTCTAACGTGGTGTCTGAGGGTAGTATCTCCAAGATGGAATTCGGCACGACTTTTTGAGTCATTCTCAGTCCGGCCGCTAGAGTCGCTTGATGTGCAGCACTGCTTGATATGGTCGCGATCACGCGGCATTTTGCGGCAGGATCAAGAAGGACGCAAAAAGTCAAGCCAAATTCTATTTTTAAGATACTCCCCTCAGCTGCTACGTTAGAAAAAAACAAGAATAGTCTGTCTGTCATCGTTCGTCATTCACTTTAATTAAACTGAAGTAAATCGCGTTATTCTCAGCAAATTTTATTCTTTCTTAATTATGACTCAACAATTACGCAGATAATTCAAAGTATTAATGGAAATCAAATGAAGATAAATATGGTTTATTATTTTGCAGAATTGTCATTCAGAGATTTTGAATCATATAAAATGCTGTGTTTATTATAAATTTAAAATAAGGTTTAAGTATACCCCTACTAAAAGACACTTTTAGGACATGAAAAGCTTCTTAAATGTTCAATTTTTATCATTAGCGCTAAAAGACACTCATGTGTTTAGATAAAGTTGTGAATAGAACAATGGAAACAAAATGCATTGGTTTGATTGAATGACTTATTACTGGCCTTAATACAATATGGATTTGATTTGTATGTTGGAATTAAAATATAATGTAAGTCCAAAAGGGTGAATAAAAAGTAGTGTATGACACACGTGGTAAAAGTTATTTTATTTTATTCGTTGGATTTTGCCACTTGACCTGGTGTTGCAACATTTCCTACACGCGACATAACATGCAACATTTACCACTTGTAATTTCAAGAACTCTTTCTACAATCTATCATTACGGCGGATTCTGCTCTTTGCTAACATGACGTGAAATAGGCAATTTTTTATATCCATTAAAATGGCCAGGTGCCAAGTCTTGTTACCACGAAAAAAAGGACTTCACTCATGGAAATTTAAGGAAGTGTACCTTTGCAACGCTCCCAATTTCATGATTCTCTATAACCTATTGCTATTCCTCGAGATATAAACATCTCACTGCATTATAAAATTAGTACCTACTTTTTCATTTATTTTAATATTAATACATTTTTATTAATTTTCAATCATTTTATATTAGTAAAATTTCCCAATAAAAATTCATATTTCTCTCACGAAGTATATTTTTTCTGCAACTGTATAAAAATTATTTTATACAGTTGCATAAAAACCATACTTCGTGAGGAAAGTGTGAATTTTTTCCTTTTTTATCAGTTAAATTTCTGCCCTTGGCCCACGGTCTCGGCAACAAATTTCAACCTCAAAGGTGAATAAACACCCACATCACCAAACTGAATTATCTGCCTTGTTATTTTGAACTAGTATACAAAAAACAATGATCGTAAAAGGAATCATTCATCTAAAAGAACGACCCCTCCCATTTCTAGCTGGAATGACACCTATCCTAATTTTTTTAAATACAAAAATTTAAACGAACGTAGCTTTCTAACATTGAATTCAGTGTGTTCGAATATTATTTTCACGGAAATAGAATGATGATCATCAACGTGGTCTGATGCGTATTTCAGGCTTTGGCTGTGAATAGAATGAGTAATAATGTTCCCAGGTGCCAGCGGCGATGGCGAAAGCCTGACTCAATTGGCCAATAAAATCGTGACATTTGCTTCGTCGCCAAACAAATTGCGGAACTTCCCTATCCAGTAACGTTTTTCGAAACAAATGCCACATCGGTCGAAAAATAGAGTACATTATTATTATTATTATTATTATTATTATTTATATTATTATTATTGTTATTATTCAAATGCCCTCATAGAATATAAAAAAAATTCAAAAATTCAATTGATTTGAAAAACTTTTTCAATAAAGGTTTATTCAGTATTATAGAGAGATGTTCTTGAAACAATTCACATTTCCTTTAAAACAACATTTGAAGTAATTATTCAATATTCCTAGACTGTTAACTTTTCGCTTTCCTTGATAACTACAAAAATACAAAAAACATTTTTACTCTTGAGAAAGCCACGTACAGCTGTCCATGCGAAAATACAGGATCGGGCAAGTACAACTTTTATTTGGCGTTATTATTTTACTTTATTACCGATCAGAGGAGCACCCATGAAATTCAATCGCATTGAATATCAAATAATTACATTAATTTCAAATTCATTTGCAGATTCCGTAAGTCCCAAAACAGGCGACGTGTAATCGAGAAGCGTCGAACGATTAAAAATGTAATAGTATGTCCAAGAATATCTCATCTTGTAGATTGCGGTGTTAGGAAGGTTTCTTTGAGACCTCTGGCCTGAATGTTTTTATTTTTTAAGCTCCTAGAACGCATCGTTTACGAGTTATTTATCGAAATAATTAAAAAAACAGGCTGACTGAGGGCTGCAAGTTTCTTTTGCCAGGAATATCTTTCTTTTTATTAAAAAAATTCTTCGTATTTTTAAAATCGAAATTCAATTTGTCTCCCATGAAATTTTCTTTTTTTAAACACTTCATTTATAAAGGTTGGTTGCGTCTGAGAGCCGAAAAAGGTATCTAGACTACTGAATAATGTACGAGATGATAATAATTAAGTATTCCACAAAACTGTTCTTCAACACGTACTACACCTTATTATCTTTAATCAAGCAAATTATCCTTTAAGGAATTCGTGAAGTGTTGAATAAATGAAAGTGGCCCATCCACTTACTCTTTATTCACCATGAAAGCTCTACAATTGGAAATCTTCTCCGAATCAACGTGGCCCGAAATCCCAACGCGGAGAGTGCTTGTAACGCAGGTCCTGCCTCCGCGTGTTCCATTAGCACTGGCCCCGACCTCCCCGGTTGGGCCCCCTGAAGAACAACCGAACAGCTGGCTCGCCGCGGTACAACAAGGGTTTTCCTAAGATTGAGCCGAAGTGACAGTTCGCTAAACAAGTGAACATCACATGAAATTCAGAGAAGTATCCCTC